>JAHDVE020009115.1:0-24223 GCA_022606495.2 Halesus radiatus | reverse complement strand
AGGAGAGTTTCTCCTTGTTGAATGAGAGCTAGCTGAGTTGGCCTCACTATTAATTCAATAGAAGAGCACCAGTGACTAAATGATGCTTAGAGTGTGATATTTAGAAAGTTTAATTAGGGCTTGTTTATCTTAATGTCAGCTGTCCTGTTTAGTGGGGAGCTGAATGCTAAAAGGATAATATTTCCTTGCATATCGTGTGATTATAACAACTTGTCTTTGGAAACTTTGAGGAGTTTCTGATCACGGAAGGTCCCATTGGCTATATAGTATTTCGAATGCTTTCATGTGTTTTGTATATATTTGTTTTTTGCCTGTGAAAACATGAAATATTGAAAAAATGATATTATTTATTATTTATTTAAATAGAACCTTATTTAAAAAATAGATTCATAAAAAAAAAAGGAGGGAAAAAAAGACATAATATAATTTAAAGTTCAATAAAATAATAATAATATTATATGTATGAATATTTTTTATGTTGTTATTGTTCGGATTTATAGAATAAATATAAATATATTATGTATATATATTTATTAAACATGTTATTAATATTGTTAAATGGGTCTTCCAATAAAAATCCAAATCCATAAAAATCATCCATAAAAATTATCCATACTATTTTTTTTTAGATATTTTATATAAAATAAAAAAAGCGAAATATACATCTTATTTTTTTTTTAATTTATATTTATATTTTTATTTTTTATTTATTGTTTATTATTTATATATTTTTATTTTATTTGATAGTGTTATATTATAGATTTTAACCATCAAATCCAAAAATTCAAAAACAAAAAAAACAAAAGTTTACATCGTTTTATTTTTATCTCTTTCCCAATTTTTTTATCCCCGAACAAACTTACAATAAAAATTATAATGAGTATCTATAGACCGACAATTATCCTTATCCAGCCTCCATCGGAAAGACCCATGCCTTCAGAAAGGTTCGAGGAAGAAGCCTTAAAAAAGAGCAGCACGACTGCCGATGATGTACTTATGGATGTGGAGGAGCCGTTTACTGTAATTCGAAACTATCGACAGACTATTCAAAAAGCTTCCAAAGCCAGCCATTAAAACATCATCAGTGTTATACAATCGGGCCAAAGATCGGAATAACGCCCTGTGCTTCCCCTTTCCAGCAACTTCAAAGACGATCTTCTGGCTCTGTCAAACATTTCCCCTCATTTGATCGACCAACTGTAGCCTATCTATGAAGCCTTTAAAGACAGTTCTCGACTAGAACTGTGGAGGTACTGGACGAAAATAATATCGGCTCCGAAGACCCAGAAAGTGGAAGACTTCATCACATACTGTCGAAATAGAAAATATCTCCATTATATTGCTAATATCAATGAACAGAACTTTCGACTTATTAAAAATGTATTGAACGAGGCCATCCCGATACCTAGCGAGCTAGAACTATTTTACAACATCGATTGGAACTGGGACTAAGACGAGCTTCCCAAAAGTAGGCTGACCACTCGCAAGATCTACTCGAGTGTCAACAAAATTCTCAAAGATGCAGGACGCATCGGCGTATACTTCATCTGCATGATCGAAAGATATACAGAAGTCAATTACGATCAATACCCGCATTTCGCCCAGCTGAAAGTCTATTTTCTGGATAAAAGAAGAAAAGAGACGACAAGTCAAAGCAGGTACAAAAACATTTGTTAAGGCTTCAATTATTTGCTGAAGGAAGGGTTTCGGAAAAGTTATTTCCGCAAGATTATGATAGAGTTTGGAATCTTGTGAAAAAACAGAAGTCAGAAATCTTGATTTGCGAATTGTTGACTGTAAAGTTTTTTTATCTTATTTATTTAATTTATTAGAATCTTTATTTTGATTTAGTTACTTTGTTTTTTTATTTCTTATAAGGATATTTAATTAAACAGTTAAAATATAACTAAAAAAAAGTTTGTATGATAGTAAAAACAAAAAAAACTTATTATCTATATTTTTGCAACCTTCAGATTAAAAAAAAACAATATTTACGGTATGATTTTTAGCAACGAGAATAATGATTATTTTATTTAATATCATAGCAACTGCCAATCGTTGTTGATATATGCAGTCAGATAATAAGTAGTAACCTATTCATTACGGATGAGAGAGTTTTTTAAGCAAGAGGGTAGGACAGTATATTTAAAAAAGATACTGCTTACTATTAATTAAATATTTGTATTTAAAAAATATGCCTGGTCATATGGTCTATAATTTTTACGGATTCATACTTCTTTTTGAAAAGTATGAAACCAATATCGTACTCAGATGTGAAGACAGTTGTAAAGATTTAGTCCAACTAGGAAACTAGCGAAACAAATGAAGCAAAAAAAAAAGTAGAATAAAAAAGAATCTGTTTCGCGGGTGTTCAAAGGAAGAAATATTATTTTATAAATTGAGTTTTTATAAAGATATAATTAATAAAATGTAATTTTTATTAGTTTTTTTTTTGAAAATAATAATAAAAAAACTTCCAGAATAAAAAAATATTTATAACTTATATTTTTAGTTCAAACTATCAAAAACTCGAAATTATATAAACTTGACCAATTTGAACAATTTTTATGTTATGCAAATATTAAATTTTTATATCTATATCTGTTACGAGATATTATGGAAGAAAAATAATAATAAAAAAAAGAATACTCTAAAAAATTATTGATTTTTAAAATATTATATTTTTCGAACTATATTTTTTTTTATCTATCCCTACTTATTATATTCGATAATGTTAAGCAAAACTGATATTGTTCTAGACCATCGATATAGACTCATTCAAAGTGTCCGAGAAGTATACCCTTATCTCTATTATAAAGGTAACGCAAAAAACAACTTCCCTATAAATTATTTTATGTCAAATCCGATATATATTCAGTTCTACAGTCATCGACACAAAGACCAGTAATAAAACACAAGCAGCGATCCTCACCCCTTACAACGAAATCATATAAAGTCAACTTAAACGTTTAAATTAAAAAACTGCGAACTGTACCGCAATCATTTTTCTGACATCATACAAATAATAATAATAATAATAATAATAATAATAATAAACCTCATCTATTTGTTTTATTCAACACAGCTAAATATGCCTTTGATTTGAGCGAATACGGAATCGAATCAATCCAAGGAAAGAACTATCTATTCATCATCTCAAGGCCATTAAGTGTCACCCTCAAATCTATGTTCGGAAGGGCCTGTAACTTTTTTACCACTCGAGCACTCAACGCCATTTCTTATCACTCCATCTGTGCCTTAGAAGAGCTGCATTTGCGGAACGTGTTTCACGGCAGGATCAAACCATCCACCATCCATGCTTGCTTCAAAGGCAAATGTTCTACGATCATGCTCAGCACTGTCGACATGCAATGCATGATTCCCGACTCCAAAGTCAAGAGTACCTTTAATAAGTACGCAAGCTTAGGTGTTGTTCTAGGATTTAGTAAGATCAAATCTAAAACATTGGCTATATACGTAATAATATATTTACAATATCATAGAACCTTGCGCGAAGGATGACTTGTAGAGCTTAGTCTATACCTTGGCTCATTTTTATAGTGCTGGCCGAATATTTAATCGTGAAGCTTGTCGAAAAATAAAGCAGACAGAACGCGACCCAAACCTCGACCGCTACAAAAATGTAATCTTCCCTGAACTTCTCACTACCTACTGCAGCGAGTAGCTCATAGATCTCTACTTCTTCACGAAAACTCTTAACAGGTCAGACATTCCTAACTATTCTCATTGGAAAAAACGGTTCTACAAGCTAATCAGTCCATTCGATAAGTCAGACCTGAATGTCTTTTGCGAAGGAGATTTCATTTAGCAATTGACCCAACTGTCGAAGGCATTCATGACGAAAGATCTGGGAATCGAAAAAAGCAATGAAGATCTCAGGAAAGAATAAGAATAAGAAGAATAAGAGTAATAAGACGAATAAGACTAATAAGTATAATAATCAGGATAGTAATCAGGATAGTAATAAGGATAATAGTAATTATCTTAGTAATAAGCAAAATCATAAGTGTTCACTGAGTCCACTACTATTGGATCTTCAATGGATGCAATGAAGAATAACAAATGTAAGTTTTTGAAAATAGTTTGATTGTTTTTTTTAATGTTTAATTCAATTTTATTTATTTCCTATTTATTGTCCACAAGATACTCAATTCATATGTTTATTTATTTTCATGGTAAGTGTTTAAAAATATTGAAATTAACTACATACAGTCTTCCCTAAAACTATAAATATGTAGATATATTAGCTTTTTAATAGAATAAATCCCCTAAAATTCTCAATTAATAACTAATTCACGGCAATATCTATATATAAACCTGTCTAAGAAAAAACCTCTCAACATCATTGTTAATAATTTATAATAAATATAAGTTTATATTATAATAGATAAATTCCAAACAATACAAATTCATTTAGGGCAACAACCATCCAAAAACAATATAAAACATTAAGCAACCACACTAATCACGAAAATGATGTCGAATTTCATAAAGTACAAGGCAATGAATGCAACCCTCTTTTTAGACGAGAAGACAGTCAAGATGCGCCTATATGCATAATCTCATTGCCGGGAAAGTTTACCCCTGCTTGCTCAATGCGAACACGCCTTCGCAGACAATGTTGATTATAATACGTGCAAGGATGTATTTTCGAGGTATGAGACGTGTTTCAAAACAGTAATAAACAAAATTAAGGAGGAAGAGAAAAGGTGATTTAATCAAAATCAATAAGTATAAGAACATATACGTGATATAAGTAAAATACAATGTATATAATTATCTATGTATGTATATTAAAAAAACATGTAAATTATAAATCAGGAGATCATTGGAAAAATCTCAAGATTTATATTATTATATTTTACTTGTATTTCATGAAGTAGATTAGTTTTTTTTAAATATAAATGATTTCAGTAAGTAATGATAAAAAAGTTCATTAAACAAGATAAATATACTAATTTATTTAAAAAAAACAAGTATCAATAATTTATTCATAATAAAAATCATAATAAAAAAAAAACAAAAAACATACACTGTGGACAGCGTGTCAGAATCTTTTCCATCGATAAGGATATGAGGTTACTGTTGACGAGTAAGTCTAAGGGAAAACCCCGCTGTCATAACCACCAATAACTCCTCCGTTTCTAATATTACTTCTCATCGCACTTTGTTTCTTCAATGGTTTATCATCTTTCAATGCAGTAGACCTATTGTTGAGGATTCCTTTGATTTGCGAGACAATTGACTTTACATTTTGGTATTTTTATTTTGTCACTCTCTTCGTAATTTCATTTTCGACTTCTAGGTTCTCCGCTAACCAAGGGTCCTTACTCATTTTAGCATGAAAATATGAGCTATACGTGTCCACAGACTCTCCTTTGGTGTCGAAAAAGCTCACACCTGAAGTTGTGGTGATATTTGCTTTATATGCTGTCCGAGGCCTGCTGGAAGTCGAGCCGATGATGGGCTTATTGATTAGACTGGCTGTCATTTTTTTATTTTGGCCTATATTGCTGAACCTCGAAGTTTTAATAGAATTGTTATTGAGAGTCTGATTTCTGGTCAGGGGCGGCTTGCTTGACGAATTCACGTCATCAAATGATTGGTCGTAGTCAAGAAGGGTAGTTTATTGACATTGGATGCTATTCTTCTGGCTCCGGCAGTAGTGAGCAGTAGTGTTATTATTCTTGTTCTTTGCTGATGATGGATTAGTTGTATATTTTTTCAGACCCACGCTATTGTTATTGGGAGATCCGAAGTTGTTCATCGACGTAATAATATTATTAGTTAAGGACATCATAGAGTCAGAGGAAATCATCTGCTGCAAATAATAGGTTTTATCCATCGGCTGCACATATTTAACCTCAAAAGTTTGAAAAACATTCGGGTTGCAGTACGATGCTGACGGTGAGGAGTAACATAGTTTTTTGGTGCTGTATTTTTTAATAAAGTTGCAGACAACCCCAAAGTTGTTGAGAGATGATGTTGAGGAGTCGAGAGTCCCAACAATATAGAGTACGTAGCTGCTGATCTCGGGTTTGTTCGTACACTCTTCGATATATTTGACGAGGGCTGAGTTGCGAGACTTGATTTCGGTGCCCGCAAAGTGTCTGCAAAGATGCTGGAAATCATTTTTAACAAATATGCAATCTTCAGTCGAGTAGTACTAATTATTAGTCCCTAAACAGTCTGCAAGTTCGATAAAACAAATTCTAACTGTTTTTGCTTAACTTAGTTCTTCTTCTTCTTCCCTATTCTCATTGTCGTCAACATTGTCATTGAAAATAGTGTTTCCTTTTTTTTGGAATGAAGTTGTATCTGGTGATAATCGATATCCTTAAAGTTGGGATTCTTAATCTGACATATTGTCAAAAGAATTGATATTATTGTTGTTTTATTGGACCTACTCCGAGATTTACAGTTCTATGACGATATGGGATAGGTTCTAGTTTCGAGGCTCTGAACGGACAATGTTTTAGAATTCCGAGCTGAGGAGTTCCAGAAGAGTGATGAACTCTTCGCATCCGGACACCGACCTTTTAAATGTGGAAGTGCTATTTATGCGGGTGGGGATTAAAGAAGTCACTTCATTCATGTAAACAAGATGGGCTTTAAGAACAACAAAGCGTTGACAGTCTTCGGATACTAGTTTGTAGTAACATGCCAAAAGTGAGTTTTCACAGCTGTTTGATAGTGACTGTGGCTGATTTTGCTGTTTGACTTATGGCTTGATGTGATTATTTATAATGTAGTTGTTATTATATTTGGTGTTTGGTGTTATTATTTGTTGGTTGATTTTTCTGTTTCCAATGAGCCGTCTCGATTTCTTGATTGGAGTATCGGCACATAGCATCACTAAACAATTTTGACTGGATGAGATCCGTATAATCTCTTCTGCTAGTCGTTGGTTAGCTAGGTCTGATTCGTTCTGAATTCTAAATTGTATTTAGTAAAAAAACAAAAAAACACGGATACTTTTGTCTAAGTAAATCGAGGTATAAATTTAGTTACATGCTATTAAATGTGAATTTTTTAGCCTTGTCATCATGGTCATCTGGTTTTTGTGATTGTGGGTCCAAACGAATGGTATAATTATCGACGATTTCAAAAAGCGACGGCTCTGGCCTTGGTTCTTTAAGGGATTGAATAATTTCGAGAGAGGTATAAATATTCATAGATCTATATAAAGATTGGCTTTCTATTATTATTCTATTATTTTATTTTATCTATGATATTTATATATATATGCATTTTGTGTATTTTATTATGTTAAATTTTCCTATTCTTCTTTATTTATTTTTTTTTCTTCTTTTTTGTTATGTTTAGTCATTATCTCGTTTTTAAATGATATTCCCAAAAATGTAATGATTCTAAAATTTATATATACATGAAATATTAAAAACATCGAATATCCTCCAAATTTATATAGGGGGAGGGGAGAGAATATATATTTTTGTACTTAAAAAATATAGGAATCTTTACTTTAAATACCTAGTTACTTTCTAATATAAGAGAGCAACCTATCCGATAGTTATATTATTTGACCTGATATAAATTTTGATCGAATGATTGACTTACTTTGAAAAAGAAATAGAGATGCATTAGGGAAAACATTAGGTATATTAAATACATTAGAGATAAAATATCATTTTTTGAAAAGCATCAGGAAACATATCTTTTAGAAGAGGATGCTAGTTCAGTAGTCAACTAAAAAAATAAACAAATAAACAGTTATATAAATAGGATTAAAAAATATTTTAAAAAAATACCTTTTGGGAAATGTGATCGACCTTTCTAATTGCTTGTTCAATTCCTGATTGAACAGGCATAATCTAATTGGTCTGTCTATTACCTGACATCATCATTGCCCGAGGTGACACCTCAGACTCGATTCGATAAGTCCGAGAACTCATCATATTATCTCGATTGCTGCGGCTGCTTCGCAAGTCACCAGTCTTCTCTTTCTTTTCGGTGTACTCTTCTATAATATCAGTTAGTCCATCAATTTTCCTAAGCAGAATCTACCTTTCTCTCTCCAGATGATTGGTGATAGCGACCATATTCTCGCTCTCTTCCCTCAACAGTAGTATTTCCGAACGCAATTCTAGACACTCTAAGCGTACCCGCTCGTTTTCTGCCAGAATTACCATGTGTTCATGTTGAGATTTGTGTGAAAGGAGTATTCGGATCTCACGTTCCTCGATTAAGATCCGTGACTTATTGCGAAGTTCAGCGAGTTGTCGTTATAACGGCCCGAAATCGAAGTTTTTTAACAACATTTTCAATTGGTTAAGCTAGATTATGGACTCATTAATTTGTCGATCGTGGAATTGCAGCTTAATCTGCAGGATATCCGCATCACGTATCCTCAGCTGCTCGGTGAGATTAGCGAGACGAGTTCTCATTGTTTCAAGATCTTGCTCAGCTCTGGCCATCGAGAGTGAGTTCTGCCTGAGGAGTTGTTATTGCTGAGTGTTTATAGATTCGAGATAGGAGATTTGTTCGGTTTGGGAGGTATTCAATCGAAGCGATTCGGATCTCCTGACCTTTTCTTAATTATTAAGCTTCTGAATGAGACTGGAGTTCTCATGCTCCAGTATTTAAATCCTCTCCTTCCCCTGCCTGATCTCGTGTTAGGCCAGTGAATACCTGCTTTCAAGTTAGTTGAGCCTGTATTGATACTTCTCGCAATCCTTCACCAAAGCTTCCAGTTTGTTTAGCTCCGCTTTGAGAGATTCAAGGGTGCTTTTGAGAGAGTTGTTCTCGGTTTGCAACTGGTTTATAGTTCTCCTTTCAAGCTGTTCTGCTTCTTGACGTTGGATCTCCATATTATTTATGACCCTCGTATGCTCCTGCTTATTTTTTTCGAGGAGCGTCCTGAGTTATTGATTGGTCACCTTCAATGCTTCGTTTTCCGCCTGCAGTGTGTTCAAGCGTTGGGCGTTGGTACTCGTGCTGATCCGTATGTTGGCCTCTTGGAACGATGATTTTTTAATATTTTATTTGAGTGTTTATATTTGTTTCTCAAAACTTGATCGATCCAAATTTGCTTGCTCCAATAGATTGTTCACACTCCTCAGGTGTTTTCTCAGCTCTTAGTTTTAGTATTCTAGCCGTTTATGTTTTTATTATAAAATAATACTAAAATTGTTTTCACTATTAATTTTATTATCCGTTTTTATAGATGATGTTTGTTGCAAGGCCAGAAAATTATTCTTCCATTTAGCAACTTCTTTGCTCTATGATTATGCTTGAGTTTTTATTTCCGCCAGTGACCTTTATAAGAAAGACACTTTTTATTAAAGTTTATGCTTATTTGCGAGCAAAATGTTGATCTATTATTGATGATTGCAAGTTGTTGTTGTGGTGACTAATGTTTGGACGATCGGAGCAAGAGGAAGAGGAGGTGACAATCTCCTCGGTTCAAAAACGATGTGTTGCATTCGAGAAGATGGAACAGTATTAAATACCACAGGAGTCTGCTGCAAGTTCTTGATAGGGGAGACTGGAGAAAACTATCTGATCCTTTGTGGATGTTGATGGTAAGTAAACTCAACCTTGGGAGATTGAGAAGCATAGGATATAATTGAATTTTGCTACTGCTATAGCCTTGTTCTCGCATTTAACTAGCTATTAAGTTTCCGATTCTCTTGACTCTTTGCCTCGACCGCTCCTTCAAGACGATGTATTTAGCTGGTGTATTCATAATGCTCACCCTCATTGGACTGCCCTTTAAATTTAGTATTGCTAAGCCTGGACTTTAAGTCCTCATTTTCCTTCTTCAATGTTTTTAGATTTTCTGATAATTATCCGATTGTGGATATTTCCTGTATAGTAAGTCTTATTTTCCTCCTCCCCGACGCATTATTACTGCTTTCACTTCTCTGGCTTTTCGGGGGACTCATCGACTATTCCAGCCTCCTCGCTGTGTAGCGAAGGTCATTGATTTCGGAGTCCTTGCTTGCTAAATCTTGTTTGAGTTGTTCCACTACTACTTGTGTTTTAATGTGGCTATCTTGACTTCCTCCTGCAAACTCAGGTGATTCGGATCGATTTCTTTGATAAGTATCGATTTATTATTTGAGTTGTTGGTTTCTAAGTTTTAGAGTTGTGAGTTCTTGGACAATGGGAACAACGGTGCCATCGGGACTCCTCTTGATATCCTAGGGATTCAGACGGTAATTAAGCAGATCTTTGTCAGGTATGCGAGTCGTCATCAATGCGTTTCCTCTGGTGTAATCTGGTGAGGGTGAGCGTAAGACTCTGTCTCTGGTTCTATGTGAAGTATTTTGGGCTTAGTTGCGGCTCATTTATTTAATTAGTTTTTTTGCTGTGAAATATTATTATTGTAATATTAAAAAGTGTGAGTGATGTCTTTATATAATTTTTATTTTCCGAAATAAATATTGTTGCCAAAAATAAAATAAAAAATATTGATATTTATGTATATATATTTTTAATTTGAGCTAAAAATATAATAAACCGTATTACGCAAATATTATGGACAGTGTTTTTATATTAATAAATAGACAGTTATTTAAATGTCTTGTATCCCCCTCTATAAAATAATGATACTTAATTGCCTAAAGTTTCATTATTTTATTAATATTTTGATGAAGCCTAAATCATAATACATAAATATATATATTTGTATATAGATCGATATTTTAAAAAATATTAAATATATCAAAAAAATCATTGTAGTAATTCTAAAGTTATACAGATATAATAAATATAAATAAAACCGTAGACACTAAAAAATATATATATCCATCTAACCCCAACATAATAAACATTATCATCATTGACAATTCTGCGACAACAATAATTATAAATCAATTAGTACTCAGCATTGGAATCAATTAAATGCAAAACTATCAAGACTCCCCAAAATACGATCCCTATTGGCGCGCTCTCAACGATTACCAGGTCGAGTAGGCTAAAGCTCGTGAAAGATAGGAGTTTATGTCCAACCACCATCTAAAACTCACCTATAAATAATAACTCCAACGACAGATGGACTAAAGAAAATATCGGAAACAGGAACAGTCATACATCGAGAAAAAGGTTGACGCAGATATGATCGACAAAACAGTATCCGCCCAAAAGGTATGCCGAATAAACTTATACAATCATAAATACATAAAAATACACTAATAATTTTTTAAAACAATAGAAAATCTATGAAATCTAACAATTGCGACTTCGTGAGTTGAATCAAGCAAACCTAAAAATCTAGAAAGAAAACTAAATATTCGAAAATATGAAGAAAAATAGACAGGAATGGGCCCGTAACCAGTAGCGTAATTTTATAGACTCCTCCCTAAAGGCAAAGGAGGACGAGCTAGCCAGATAAAAATAATTTTAGGAGTTCAAAAAAGTAAAGCTCAGAAAAGAACTGGCCGAATCAATCGAGATCAAGGAGTTGATGAATCGAAGAAAGAGAATGAGCGAGAAAGAGTACGAAATGCAGATGCTCCGAGAACAGCAGCACATCACTGACAGAATTTAACAGGAAAGGAACAGGTTCCTTAACGACCTGAAATCTAAGGCAAGCCTAGTGGACCCGCACCATATCCAAGGCTTATACAAAGAGAATGTTGACAAGCAGATGAGCGAAAAGATACGCGAAGACGTCCAGACTTATCGAGACCTGATTGAAGGGGACAAGATCATCAAACAAAGCGAAGAATAAGACCGGATGAAGCGGATGTACAAGGACGTGATATATCGGAAGGAGTTACGAGAGCAGATGGAAATGAAAGAATACTACGAGAAGATGGCAAAGGATAAATAGAAAGAGTTGGAGCTAAACCAGATTAACCAGAAGATTTCAATGGAGAGGGAGGCCGAGATGGCCAAGAGGAATGAAGACTCGACAAAGAGACAATAGTACCTCAAGTTCCTGCAGAGGCAGTCAGTGGAAGTGAAAGGAATTCGAGGTCAAGCCTACCAGATGATGCCCCTCGAATACAAGTTGAACAAACAGATTTTAGAGAGCCAAACAATTGAGATCGACAAGCCTCCTGGAATAATTCCAGGAAGCTACAATGTGATTGACCACGAGCGAAAGAAGCAGTTGAGCTACATCTAGAAAAACATAACGAATCGAAGCAGATAAATGCGAACTATTAGTCACGATGGAGATGGGACATATTTTTCTCAAAATGGAAAAAGAGTGTTAAATTGAAATAGAAGATTAATAAAATAATAATAATAAAAAAAGACAGGAAAATATCTATTGAACATAATTATCCACACTAAGTTTCACTATCTTTACTATTTTTTTTTTTGTATTTTGTGATAGTATAAACTTTTGTCATTGTATATTTTATTAATGGAATAATTTTTATTAAAAAAGAATGATTATTTTTTTAAGAAGAGTATACATTCAATTCAAATAATACTATTGAATAATAAAATAAAACATAGAGGAGTATATATTTTATAAATACAGAAACCATTTATTTGCTTTCATGGATAATCTATTCAAGCCAAACAATACCAGATTAAGTCTCAGAATTGAATAATATACCTAATTGTATCGCATGAGATGAAATCTATTATAAAAGAATAAATAATATATATTTATATAGATCAATATCTCTATCTTTGATTATTATAATTAATACTATATTATTTTTTTCCTCCATCATACAACTATGCAACAAAATTATACTGCCCAGTTTATAACCAAACATAAAGTTGATCTGCTCCCGACTTACGACCACTCTGCGCTTCAGGCTACTGTATTCCCATTAAGTGAGATAGAACAAGCGGCAGAGCTTCTCAGAAACAATAAATTGGTTGCTTTCCCAACCGAGACCGTTTATGGACTAGGCGCGAACGCCCTCGACGAGCAGGCTCTGCTTAGCATCTACGCCACTAAACGAAGACCACTCTCCGATCCCATTATAGTCCACGTATTGACTCCTGGCCAAGCCCTTGCACTTACGGTCACAACTGCTGAGGAACAGAAGGTGTTCAACATACTAACTTCCGAATTCTGGCCAGGCCCACTTACTATAATATTAAAGGCTGATCTAACTAAGCTGCCTAATGTAGTTACTGCTGGTACTGGATATGTCGGGCTAAGGGCTCCGAAACAACATACCGCTAGAGCTTTGCTCAAGCTGTCAGGCCTTCCCATCGGTGCTCCCAGCGCGAATCTATTCGGCCATGTGAGCCCCACTGAGCCGGTGCATGTCTTTAACGATTTTTACGACCAACCAGTCGCCATCCTCGATGGATAAAGATGCTAATATGGTCTGGAGAGCACTGTGGTTAAGTTGTAAGCTTTTTCGAATAGCGATCATAGTAGTAGCAGTAGTAACAATAGTCTTAATTTAACAAAGAAAAAGTTGTTAGTTCTCCGACAAGGAAGCCTCACAGTCGAAAAACTGAAGAAGTTTATTGCAGAGAGCGAGTTGAAAGATCTAGTCGAAGTGTAAGTTAAGCACAATGTTAAAAAATAACAGGAATATCAAGAGTCCCCTGGTATGATGCTCAAGCATTACTCTCCTAACCTACCCGCATATATCTGCCAAACTGCTATCGAGGGAGCGAACACCGAATCGAAGCGACTGTTAAATGAGGCTAGACTTTCCGATAGTGTATTCATATCATTCAGTAATAACTTCGATCATTTAAAAAACAAATGCACTTACTTCAAAGTTGGCGAAAATCTCTCGGAGGAGATAGTAGTAAAAGAAACTGAGGCTATCGTTGATTTGCATTAACACAAATTCTGCAGTCCTTAGGAGAAGAAGAAGATGAAGGAGTTGTATTTCTTGTTGAGGAAGGGAGAAAACTGCGTCGGCAAAACCAATCTGATAATTGGGTGGGATCAGGAGGATAGTGAGGAAAATAGAGGAGCGTTGTGGGATAAAGTCTATAGGGCAACCTAAAATAAACGAATCTATCTAGGTCAAGATTCTACCCTCTATGTCGATTGATAATACTGTTATATAAATAAAAGTACTTTACAAAGCTTAATAAAATAAACAAAATATTCATCACTAGAATCGTGTTAAATGTATTTAATACAAAGATTATATAAATTTATATAAATGGGTGTAAGGTTATGGAAAATATTAAACATAATAAAATCATCAAAATATTTTTTTTTATTAAACGTAGAATACACTGTTCATAGATACAAAATTCTCATCTTCTAGATGGAATCAAAAGGAAAAAGGACTCACTGGTTTATTACTGTAATGATTGCCGAAAATTATAACATCTGACGCATCCTCGGCTACTTCTTGCCCTTGTTTGCTATTATTATCTATGTACTTTCCACCATTCCTCAGGTACTACTCATTTTAATCGACCCCCTGTTTTCTCCTCCACTTACCTACCTCTACCTTTTCATGTTCAACTGAAAGTATTTGATGCTTTTCGAGTCCTCGATAATCCTTTGTATAACAATTTATCCTGAGTCCTCCGACATTGGTCGCATGGGAGGCATTAATTTGGATCTATTATCTAGCATGAACTAGTCCTGAATTTTTTAGTTGATCTTGAAGATTAGAGATGAGCTCTTTTTGGCTGAGATTTACCTCCATCAAACCAGAAATCTTGGTCTCTAGCTCGCTGATTACCTATTTCAAATATTTGCTTATCTCTTCCTCTTGAGTCTTTTTTAGTTACATATTTGAGTGACTGGCATTGGGGCGGAAAGAAATCTGCTGTTGTTATTGCAACTCAGTTAGCATCTTTTGGCATTGTGCTTTCAACTAATAGTTTTAGCGAATGAGATCGTCTACAATGGCATTATTCTCTGCTTATGTCTTATCCTTTTTAGAAAGTAGTTCTTCAATATCAGAACAGTTGATAATATCGCACTGCACTTCGGTACTAGATGTCTGACTGGCAAGTACTTACCGTGCGGTATCCATACTCAGTGAGGAATTCTCAGTATTGAAAATGAGTTTGGTTTGGCGTGATATATCCATATTCACGTTGAGACCATGATTGTTGTTGCTTGAGTTTGTTCCGTTTGTCAATCCAGTCAGATTAATAAAATTGTACACTCCAGTTTAGCTTTCTAACGTTTTGAACCGAGCAAAACGCTATTCCAACGACGAGGTTTTCGGTTTATGAGCCCTTAGAGTTCTCCCTCCTCCTCCAATCTTTATCTTTGGGTCATCACATCGCACTGATTGCTCATAAATTGGGTTCTTGAGAGTGGAGATGTATGAGCCTTTGAGTTCTACATTAGACTTCTTGGCAAGTGTCTCTGGCCGTTTGAGTGTGAGATGCAGCTTGTCTCTCGTAGGCTATTTGTTGTTGAAATTATTGTTGTTAATGTTGTTTGTGTTCGAATAATATTGATCATTCTCTTGCTGATGCTGGGAGGTAGCAACAAGGATAATATAGGTTTTCATCTCCTGGTTTTCGTTAGCCAATCGATCCACCTCTTCTTTGAGACTCTGAACTTCTTGGGTATACCTTTAGCTGGCGTCGAATAATGATTGAAAATCGTTTTATTTCAGAGCAGCAGTATATTCAAAATCTGATATTTTGGATTTCAGCTGGGTGTTCTCGAGATTTAACGAATGGATCTTCTGATCGCACTTTCTTCTAACATCCATCAGTGAGTCGTTTATCGACGCAATACTGGAATTCAGCCTCGATATCTCTGCGTTTCTGGTTTCGATAGCCTGTAGATTTTGATTGTCTTGCTGTTTAAGAAATGAAAGATCTTTCTTCAGGGTGTTAACCGTCTCAATAAAGGCTATCTCTACTTTCGATTGTTTATTTTGCGCCTCTCTTACAATCAACTATTAGAGTGGATTAGGCACAGCCACTGTTAGAGGTTTCCTTTCATTTAGCTCTTGCAATAGACTGATTTTGTTTTAGAGGTAAGACTTCCCATTGATCAGAGAAGAGATTTCCACATTTTTTTGTCGAAGCTCGTACTACAAAGTCGAAATCCTGTTGCTGGCTTGAGCGAGCTGATCTTTTACCTGCTCTGTGAAATTCTCGAATTGCTTGAGTCGGAGGATTTCGTTGTTGAGTTTGTTGATTTTAGTTTCCCTTTCTTGGATGGTTCCTTTGGCTTTAGCGAGGTCCGCATTGGCATCAACCAAAAAGGCGTTGAGTTTGGCCATTTCAAGTTTTCCGAGTTCCGTGTTCAAATGAACATCCCATTTCTTATCTGCTGCAAGTTGGTCCCTTCTCAAAAAATATATTTCGTTGTTTTTTTCCAAGATTATGTCGTTCAGTTTATTGATTTCGGCATGGAACATATGTGCCTGGCTTTCCTGCATAGAATGAACAATCGAGATCTCTCTCAGATTCTTTTCGCTCAATATTTAGGGAGCAGAAGGGAGAGTGGTTTTTAGGGTGCTATCCATGAGCTTCTTCTCCTGCTCGCAGATCTTTGCTTTGCAGATCTCTATCTCTTTCAGATGAGATAGTTCTAGCTCTGCTTTTTTCAGCAGCTGTTCCTGAAGTTAATTAACTTTGGCGTAGAGCGAGCTACAGTCCTTTTCGAGATGGCTAAAGGCTAAAGATTTGTTGAAATTGTGTTCGGGACTCAAAGATTGGAACGCAGGAGTGTCAGTAAGGTTATTCACACTGCCATTTTTGAAGAAAGCATTTAAACTATCATTTTTTAAAAGTGATATCCCACAAGTCGGTGTCTTGAGGAAAGTCGCTGCAGGTGCTGCTTGTGTTGAGGGGATCGACTCATTCTCAAATTGATATCTTCGATTCTAGTTAAGTCTAGGATTAATAACATAGAAATGATAAAAAATAAAGTATTATTTATGATATAAATGTTATATGCTTTATTACTTTTGATTGAGAAGAGGTGATCTGAGCTGGAAACTGGCATTCGAATCAGAAGTTTCGCTTCGAAGCCGGCCATGTTGGTTGAGTTGTCGGAGGGGGTTGGAGAGCGTTGAGTCGGCTCTTGACTTGTTTCCTCGGGAAGTGACGGTCGGGGCAGAGGTATCACAAGGATTTGAGAGAGTGCCTTTGTGGGTGTCTAAGACAAGTCTGCATGTTGGCAACCTCTTGCTTTCTGGGAGGAAGTTAATTTGTTGGGTATTTAAACAACTAGGTGACTGCGGGTTATTCATGTCCTTTTGTGAGATATATTTTTTTGGTTGATAATGTGTGTAATATTTTTGCTGAAAAGAGGTATTTATATGTTTATTTTTATATTAAAAACAAAATGAATATGTATATATATATAGGTATATGTCATTTTTTTTAATAATACTTAATTAACATATAAAAATATGTCAGTTGATAATAATTTGATAGTAAATTTTTTTGCTAGACATCATTATAATAATTTATAAATATAATACATTATTGCTAAAATTTAACGAATGCCATTACCATAAATTATGTTTATATTTTTTATTTATATTCTTATCAAAAGTCTTCAAACATTATTCTTTCCTGTTGAGTTTTTTTTAAAGGCCTAATTCGTTTGCCATATAAACAATAAGATAAAATTCAGGGGAAACATTTTTGTTTATTGAAAGAAAAGAATTCTGATCATTCAATCTGATAATACCTCGTCTCATTGAAATTATGATAAGCAATTATGTAATGCATATTAACATTGAATCAAATATTAATGTAAATTTGGATGTTACATCTTTTAAGCATATTTGTTTTTTAATTTTCTCCTCCCAGTCAGGATGTTAATATCACTATATTTATGAATAAAAAGCAAATAAATATACATTCATAAAACAATAGATATTTATCAAATATACTTTGTTATTGTTTTATATAAAAATATACTTGTTACTTTTTTATACCTAGAAAATAATATTATTTAAAATTATAAAAAAAAATATTACAAATAAATGATAGAAAAACACAAAAATAACAATGGCCCCAATAATTACAATAAAAATCAGCCATTGGAAGACTGGCTCATGCCTTTGCTCCCGCCTCGGGTTTCCCCAAATAACAACATTCGGCATGGCACCCTTCGACTCGCAATCAGAAACCTCGTATGGCAGACTCCCCATCACAAAGTCAATCCCAACGACATCACTTATAAATTCAAGTTTTGGGGAGAAGAAGCTGCCAAGACCAACACTGAAGGCATGATGAAGTACCAAATTATATGTCCCATCCCTGCCTTTCTCGACTACTTACGAGACATGAAAATACTAAAGTTGTAAGTTGTGGATATGCGAAACTCCAAAGCACTCGCTTTCATATTCGTGAACCTGCTTCTTTACCTTCCTGCGCACCTCAAGGATCTCAACGTTAAAGAAACGTTTCCGATGTTTGGAATACAGGGGAAGCTGAAGCAAGGAGAAGCATAAGTAGAGATGCGGTTGGAGCAGCTGATTGAAAATGTAATACAACCTTAGAATAAGCAACAACCTTATCACCATTATCAACCACTCGCGAACGCTAATCTGAAAGAGGAAACCCTTGGGCAGCGTAACAGCAACAGCTATTCTCAACAACAACAACTCACGCCCCAGAATAACATGATTAACAACCAAGTGGGAGATCGAAATCAGCAAAAATATGGTCTACACATTAATTATCAGGAAGCTCGTAACTTACCGTACCATCAAGCGCAATTCCCATTAATATAACAAACATTAGGTCCTCCTCATGACCTTCCTGCTCCTTTTTACAACCAGAAAAAATAATAATAACATAATCTAATAATAAATTCAAGATCTCCAATCGAGGCAGCATTGAATGCTAAGAAAGGCAGACAGCAAAATATGACAGAGTGGGGCAAGCAAATTCACGAACTCGACAGGCAAGTCAGTCGCGAAAAGCTGAGGGTGCTCGAGCGGAAAGGAAATATGGACCTTGAACTCTAAAGTCTGAGGCTGGATGAACTTGAATTCCTTCAGAATTAACAAGTTACAAAGGGAGGTGCATAATATTTAGGCGATTAAAAATATCAACATCAGCAAGACGGGTCCAAGACGATAGCTTTTTTTGTCAAGCATTGCACATTTAAAACTCTGGGGCTTCAATAAAATGCTATATACAAACTGGCTGTTCAGCTACCCATCCTACTTTCCAACAACATCACGGAAGACTCTTTCGCAATATCGAGCAAACTAGTTGTGCCGCACAAACACATCTTAGTCTATTAGCAGACCATCCAAGGACGTCACGAGAGCAACAACACTGCTGAAGCCAAAGTATACAATGATTCAAAGGCCCAGTTTACGGTATCCCTCGGTTATCAGCCTCTATGTACAGGAAGCATCAAGATGTCAAAACTGTTGACGAATAGCAAATTAGAGATAGCCGTCCCCTTAAAAAAGATAAGTGGAAAGGACACGATCAGCTCGACAAGTGGAGAAATCGGGTCTCTTTTTCTTTGCTCACTTCCTCTTCCGTATCTTGAACCTAGTAATACCAAGTCACTATCTCCTCTTGCTTCTCCAAAAAATCAGCAGAACATTCATGTACCTCCAATCAAAACCTTCAAAGAAATCAGGGGTTTGTTGCTATGCGTACATGTCGGTCAGCTCAAAGAGGTCCATTCACATAATATTCCTATCCTACTGAACTCAAGGATCAAGATTAGCGTGTGTGGCCAAAACTTATAATCAGAAACTACTTGGAACCGTTCCTCTCCTCTCTATAATTTTCAATGCTGTGTGGCGCCCAGACTTGAGGAGTCTTCATAATCACTGATCGTGGAGATTTGGAACCGTACGAAATCGAATAATGAGAGTTTGTTCGGTTTGTCAAAACTTAACTTATAAAATTATACATAGCTCTATGGTACTAGAACCGAATAAAGGAATGAGGAACAACAACAACGGCAGAAACGAAATATAGTACCGTACGTCATTCACGAAGGGGACATAGAGGTCAGAACACTCAAGGATGCGTTAATGGGGTACTTATGGGTCAGTGTGAGTCTCGGCACTCCCCAGCAAATATACAACTATCATCACGGCAGGATCCCACAGTCCAATGGTGGTGCGAGACCTAACTAGGAATAAATACCATAGGGGCAGAAGAAACCCGCAAGATAAAACAAGCCCATTCCTAAAGATAACTCGAAACGGAGGCTAAGAGAGTAAATTGAGAATAATCGCCAAACTGAGGAAGAAATCCCGCCAGTAAATATTTCTACTGACAATCGAACCAAACTCGACACCCAAGATAGGTATATTCAGAGAGACTCTGAAGGGTCTTATCATTCAGATGAGGAAAGAGAAGGGACCCTTCGATAAAAGCAACAGCTTCAATAACACTTAGAAGAGTTACATCAGAAACGAACGATCAAATCGAAAAATCCAAACGAGCTTGACAATCTCAACGAATTTCTATAGCATCTTCGCAGGCACCCTCGTGGCAGCTTTTTCCGAGAGTATCTCGGCATTCTAGCCCACCAGAATATGCCTCTACACCAATTCAGGACCGAGGTCATTGACGCCATGGGGCTCGAGTTCGAGGAGTGGAAGATCAGCAAAGTCACGCATCTGTTTTTGAACAACCTTGTGATTGCTGGTGTTTAAATATCGGCTTCGCTTGAGGCCTATGAAATTTATAGGGATATCCTCATCGAAGAGTTTAATGAATATCTGATAAAGATGAAAGAACAAGCCGAAGCAGAAGCTCTCACGATAAACAACCTCTAACAAATACTTTTCAGAATAAATGGTCATAAGTATGAAGTAAACCAGGAACAGCTAAAGCAGTATTTGATACAGGTCCTTCCTGGGGTTGGTCCCAAAAATATTTAAAGGTTGTTAGAGATCTACGAATGCAGCAACCTCGGCATTTTTTGTGACAACCTTAGGAAATTAGATGTTTTCGACCGAATCTAAGACATAACTATCCAGTCCAGCATGAGCTCAAGGTTGATTCTAGATGAGTTTACGGAAATCATCAAAGGAAGCAGTGGTAAGGGAGAGGAGTCGGCGATTGATGTCGACCATCTCTTAAAAGAGACGAAGAAACAGAGCCCTGATGCATTGATGAATTGGCGAGAACTTGTATAACTGTTTGCGAAGATAAAAATACAGCTTTCGGTATGGGAAAGCCTAAACCTAATTCAGGGCTTGAACCAAAAATACAACTCGACTTCTGGAGGATCATCGGGGATCCAAAATGCGTACGTTTCATACGGCACAATTCAATAGTGGCTCCAATCATATACTCTGTAGCATTCCTCAGTCGAATCTGATTCACAGCCTAAAGGCATTCCTGCTTCGAGCAGTAAGGAGAGCGGGAACAACATGAACAAAAGTCCTACGTTTCGAAATGATGTTTTTGTCAGTAGTCTCGCCGAACAGAACAGCAAAGAGAAGTTGGTATCAGCTCAAGTCAAGCATCCACAATCATCTGAGCAACAGCGACATCCTTCTCGGCAGGATACGAAACAGCCTCCCCTGAACCTGGTTCCTCGAAGCATTGGGATTTAGACAAAGATCGAAAACTTTAGTCTGTTCAAGATTATCATTAATGAGAAGGAAGTTAAATTATCAGGGCATAATATGCATAATGCTAACCCTAATGGCATGAAGAGTCCCAACAATATTATATTATTGGAGGAAATCAAAATCAGCGGAGATGGGTGGTACAGCATGACTCTGACAAACCGCAAGAACAGTAACGAAGTGCTGTTTTGCGAAGGTGAGATGGAGGAGTGGCTGCCAGTAGTTGACTAAAACTAGAGGTACCGGGGTTCGATTAGAATAATATTAATTTGATTCTCTTTAAAATCTAAAAAGTTTTTTTGTAATCTTCAAATACTGTCTTTTACATTCGATTAATCTATTAAAAATATATATCTATCTATGCCTATCCAGATTTGTATTATAAAATAAATTATTTTTAAAAAGTATTTTTATACTATCCAATTCATTAAAAAAATTAATGAAACTGATTTCTATCATATGATCACCAAAACCGAATTCAACACAATTATTTAAATAATATTTTGGTTAATAAAAATGGTTATAACAAAACTTGATTTAAAAAAAAAAAACGAATGTTTCAATACCAAACAAAAACCATAAATTTTTCATACTAAAAACAATGTTATCACTGAAAAAAAGAATATAGCTCCATACTTTAACAATGAATCACTGTTTTCGGTCTATGGAGTTGGGCTAGGCGTGGGATCTGGAGTAGGATCTGGGGTTGGGGTTACGGTCGGTGGGGTAAGACGATAGACACGTAAACTCATCCCACAATCGTTGTTCATATCAACCTCTACAAATCCGGTGTTCCCCCATAGTTTTCCCCATGAATTTTTGAGAATCCATGCTCCATTTGAAGTATAACCAACGAGCAACATGGCATGATTTAATTGGGTTGACGCGACAGTGTATTTACAAGAGTATGTACCTGTAGAGTAATCATAAAAAGGTTCGTCGACTTGGAATGCAACAACGAGCGGACTATCTTGAAGCAATAGCTTAATGGCGTCAACGGTCATACTTTAATATGATTCATATATGCTGCTTGAATAGACAGTTTTTTGGGTTTGAGATGAACATATCCCAGTAGTTGTGGCCGAACCCCTTATATATTAAAAGGAAGAGTAAGGATAGGCAGCTGCGGTAGGAAGGCCATTGGACTTTAAGACCATAAAAGCATAATAAAGATAACCTCCGGAGCAACTGCTTTTTTAAGTGCACTCCACCAAATACTATTCAGAAAGATCGTAAGTAGTTTTATTGTTGGCGACAAAATAGGACTCTGCAAAGGCTGCAGTCGCGAAGGCCCAACAACTCCCACAATACCCTTGATTTTCGATTGGAGTGATGATACCTGAATCCCTCCAATCCAAGGCAGTAGGAAGAGGAGTGCTGCTCACCCGCAATGAAGTGAGGGATTTTATGGGCTTTCCTTTGGCCAGAATTTACTAAGTATCAGGTTGAAGTGAAACCATACCTAAAAACCATAGAATAATAAAAAAAAAGATAGTTTATATAAATATATAATTCAAAAAATATACGAAATCACGGAAGTAAAATAAATATTTAAACAAATCTTTAAAAAATAAAAGCCATCAATTAACTTAGAAATAAATAATTAAAAAAATAGTTTAATAGGAACTGTAAAATTTGAAGAAGGAAGTTACCAATTTTTTAGGGAGGGGATCTGTCTGAAAATTCATTGACATCATACCTGACGTTACCAGAAGCTTCATTTTGTTTTCGAATTCGCTCTACTGCTGCCTGGAAGAACCCTTTCCTCTAGGTGTCTTCATCTCCGAAGTATTTCTTGGAAAACCTTTTTTTGTAGGCCTCATAATCATCAGTGATAATTTCAGATCTCACATGGATTTGTAGCATAATTAATCCTAATACAATCGTCTTGAGAGATATCATCATTTCTTCTCTTATTTATTTTTGTTCTTGTTCTTTTGTTGAGGAGTTTTTGTAGTTAAGGAAATATTAATTAAAATGATTATGCTTTAGAAAAGTTGTGGTTTTTAATATGATAAAATGAGATTTATTATTTTCATACCAGTAATATAGATTTTTATCTGTTTATAAACAAATGGAATCCCAATTTTGTAAACACGGTATACTTTTTCGAAATAGCTGATGTTTCAATTAAATAGTGAGACATTATTGAATCCCGTGATTAAATAAGTCATAAATAGTATCTATATTAGGTTCGTTTTATTGTTGTCCCACATTTCTTTTTTCCCCCCCTTTACATACATATAATATATGTACTAATAGATATATTTATGTATGGTGTTTTTTATTTATTTTATTGTAAACAATTATGTTAGTTTAGTTTGTTATTAAAATAATTTAAAATATTTTGATTATAAAAATATATTTTATGTATTCTATCTAAATATCTATCGAATCAACTATTTATTTTATTTTGAATATAAATTTTATTATGTAACGTGAAAGTCTTATAACCATTATTCCATTATTTTTCTACTTCAACTATACAATAATAATCAAAATGAATGTTTCAAAATAATATGTATTATAATATATATATATAAAATGTATCGAGCTACTTGTTAAATTAAAGCTTTTTGCATACTCATAACTTTGATGATCATTGAGGGAGTTTGAATTAAAATAAAAGGGGAAAATATACACATATAAAGTTGTTGACTATTTTATTGATGTTGCCGTCTCTTGACAGATTTAGAAAAAATAATAACCTTCAGAATTACTCTGAACTCACAAAAATGTTTACGGAGTTCATGGAGCTGATGAGGGACAACATGTTGGAACACCAGCAA
>JAHDVE020009114.1:0-81076 GCA_022606495.2 Halesus radiatus | reverse complement strand
GTTATTGGGCGCCATCTTGTATTTTATATTCCGGTTTACAAGAAAACCTTATTAGTTGTTGTAGCTATAAATTCATTTAAAGAGAAATCGGAGATTGAAAAAATGGTAATCAATCCAAGCTCTGAAATGTATTATTTTTAAGCCACCCGGTTAATTACTCCGAATGGCTATTATGTAAGAATGTACACATCACTATTTTTCCAGGCGTCCCCTTGAAATGGTGAAGGTACTTTACGGTTTTTTACACATGTGGGAAGAAGGAAAAAGGAAAGCGCTATGAGTGGGAAAAGGAACAAGAGATCAGAGGATGGAAGAAGAAGCTTCCCTTATTCGTTGCTAGTCACTTTTCGTTCAAAGGTATTTTAAAAACAATATTCTTTATAAAAAGATTAAGTATTAATATTTTATCCATCCGATCAGTCAGTATTAACTGTTTAAAAAAAATCGTATTCTCCCGTACACACCGTATTCTTCTGTACACAGAACAGCGTGTTTTAAAAAAGGGGAAAACTTTATAATAACCTACTAAATTCCATAAAGGAAGTCTCAAGTCTTGGCACTTTCCGTAAAACATGTGCTATATACATAAAGAAAAATTTTTCTAGATGTATGAAAATTTGCTTACATCTAAATAAAGCTACAAAAACAAATAAACAAAACAAACGATACCGGTCTGCTGGTTTTAGGTGAATTTTTTTTTTAGACCGCCATAAACAGACGTCAGCATATCATTGATAACTCCCCAATAAATATTTCAGGAAGTGACATTACTCCGCAGACGTGTTAAATTACTTGGTGTCCATCTGGATGCAGACTTTTCCTTTAAAGGTCGTGTAAACAGAACTGTACGTACAGGGTTCTTTCAATTGAGGCGAATAGAGACAGTACGGATAAACCTGCCAACAGAAGCAACTAAACTACTCATCAATTCGTATGTTGTTTCACGTCTAGATTACTGCAACGGAATATATGCGAGTCTGCCCAAATAGCAAATTAACAAATTGAAATCAGTATTCGACATTGCAGCAAGATTTATCTAATCACCGGCGTATCTAAATATTCTCATATGTCAGAGAATCTCAAAAATCTCCACTGCCTCAAATGTCCTGAAAGAGTCCAGTTCAAGCTCTGCTGGATGGTATTTAAGTCACTTAACGGAATGGCTCCGGTTTACTTTTTAGAACTGTGTATTTCTGAAAATACCAACTAACGGCAGACCACCCTTAGGTCAGCAGCGTTATCAGCTATCGGCAGGCTGAAGGAATCGAAGCGCACACCTAAAAATACTAAGTTCGGTGATCGTGCTTTTGCAGTGTCAGGACCTAAAGTCCGGAATGAACCGCTCTTAACTTAAGAATTATCAAAGACTCAACAGAATTCAGAACTAAACCTAAATCGCATCTTTTCAGACAATCGTATCTGAAAAGATGCGATTTAGGTTTAGCCGGCTAGCCGGTTATTACTTACTTAAAATCATTAAGTAAAAATAAAAATTCACGCATCTGTGCACAAGTGCGTGCACTATAAATAACCATAGTATATAAATATATAAAAAAATGCTAATATTTATTAAAAACTTCTTACGATTTTTAAGGTAGTTTTATAGATATTTTCGAGTCCTAAAATTCATTTTATGAATTCCTTCCGGTCCTAAAATTATAAGTATTTTCATAAATACCAACTCCTTTTGTGCCTCCAATCTTCTAATAAATGTAACATCAATAGAATAGGAGCGACAAATAACCATGTAAAACTACCATTTCTATAAATAAATTTTCTAATAAAGCTGTGTTCATCTGAAGCGACCTGACAGGTAAGTATGTTCTTCTGTATCTGTTTGTACATAATTAGTTAAGAAATATTTGTACCGCGCGCTCGAGGTGATTTTTCACAAAAACGGCGCTACAAAAATCATCCAATTATTATTATAAACTTTTGATCCAGTTTTATTCGATTCCGATAACGAATGATTACTGATATGATGATTTATATTGTTGTAAAATCGTATTAATTTGTCAATAATATTGTAGAATTTTTTTTCGTTCGTTGAACTCGGTCACTCAGTCTTGACTTTAACTGCCTATTTAAGTCACCCGTACATTGGAATCTTGTTTTCGAAGCTTAAAACACTAAGTTCTATTTTTGGTAGTATTTTTACGACTAAATAAATGCAGGTACAAGTAAGGAGCCTACGCCTCTGAAACGGAAGTTACTTCGCTGGGATTTGAACCCGCGGTCGTTTCTCCAATAATTAAATTTCATTTGAAGTAACATCTTCTCAGCATTCCGGGTTCGAAAATATTATGCCGTTATTAAAAATATTTAAGAAGGCCGGTACACGACTAAGTACTTGAGCATGCCAAAATGGTGTGGTTTGGCGGTCCGTCCTATCTGACTACCCCGGCGATGAAACGTCTTGGTGGTTACTAAATTATTATTATTTTTTTAAAAATTTTTTTTTAATATAATCGATTAGCCATTGTAACAGTCTAACAATTTACGAACAATTCGCCAAAATGGCGCCCTATTGTCCTCAAAATATCCACTATATAAGCGACAAAATAATAAAATTGACCCTATTTGAAAATAATTTAACGCGTTAACCACAAACCAATTAAACTATTCTGAGACTCGAACTCAGAGTTATTCCTTTTTGTCAAAAGTCACCGTTTACCAAAAAAAACCCAAAGTGCATTTGTAACGGATTACCGTGCGATGGATTAGAAGTAGGTCATAAAATACCCTTTTGCATCGTAGAATTCTATTGTTAAATTTCCTTTGTTGTCTTCTGGCATTCCGTTCAAAGTAATTAAGTAACTTTCACATTATTTAAAAGCTTTTTCAGGATTATATTATTACTATGAAAACCCATAAAACTAGCTTAACTGAACGTATTGTCCGTGATTTTTCAGAATAACCAAATGGTTCAAAGATATTTTTATTGTCTGTTTTTACAACCATCTACCTACATTAAAACGACAGCTTAAAACCTAGGCTTGTTAACTCATTTTAATAACTTTCTCCTATTATCGTCAATTATTTATTTACTTTTTAACTTAAGTACTTTCGTTCGTCCTCGACGATAATTTTTTTTCTTTCCTTAAAATACGACAACCATTTACGGGTTATGAATAACCTGATGATTAAAAAATCCTTTACTACAAAGCATAGAATGCGGCTTGTGTCGTGATGGAGAAATTAACTGAAAGGGAATTCAAGTCATGATGGCTGTATAGAGGCCCCGGCCGTTATTAATTGTCTGGCTTATTGTTTAAAATTTTAAACTCGTGTGGTTAATTAAAAAACTCGAATTACTTGTACTCCAAATAAAACACGCTCTCTTGCGAATGTATTCTTCGCAAAAATAATAAATTACCATTTGCTTGTGGAAATTGGATGGATAAATTCGTCAATCATTTCTGTATATCTCTCTTTATAAACGTACTTACGGTAGTTAAACGGTCTAATTTTCTAACGTCCCGAATTCGTAAAATTCGAGTCTATGTTTATAATAATGCCTATTAAAAAAATGGAATTTGGCGTCTATCTTGACGTTTTGATTAAAGGCGATCCACCAGCTAAAATTCAAACGAAACCACGTGATCCTCTTGCAGGTGGCAACAAGGTTTAAATTCTTTCGTTACGTCGGTCACCTGCTTCTATTTACGCAAAAAAAACTACACCAAAATGCGTGTTTTATTCGATTTTGTAACGCTCAGACATAATTACTAAAACGTTTTACGGTCACGTTCTAAAAACCAAATTACCTCCAATGAACAATACGAAAATATCCGAAAAAACGGTTCGTAAGTAGAAGACTTCGTACTTTAAACATATATATTAATATAGATGCTTTATTTTCCTAGGCTTACAAAAGGACACACCAGTAAAAATACCCGGTTAAATGCAAGGCCAAAGTATGATCTACCTTGAGTTTCCATTGAATCGTCTATGACATTTTTAGGCCATATTCTAAACACATGATTCTGCATTATTTGCATCGCCTCAAATTTAACTATTTGAAAAAATATTAATTACGGTTTGTCTAGATTTGCTTTAGGGAGACACGAAATCGCGTTACAGCTTAGCAAATATAAAACTTTTGCCCATGGCTGACTGACGGAGATTATCTTGTCGTTTCTGAGAAGTTTAAACCGAAAACGTGGTTTTTCGATGTATTGTAAATAATCTGGTAACTTGCATTATTTAAAACATCTCCGAACGTATACTTATTGTCGTTTAATATTTAATGAATCCGCTCACTATTTGACGTTGGTAGATTAAAACGAATGTACTTTCACACGTGTTTTCCGAGAACAAATTTTAGAACAAGCGTCAAAATTCAAAATGGCGGCGCTCGAATATCTGCTTGTAAATATTATTTTTATTATTATTATTTTTATAAAAGCGAATTTATCTGTAGTTCTAACGCTTTTACTTGCGATCTTCGATTACACTCTTATATCAATGTTCGGAGGTAAGTACACTTTTCGAAAACGGGAAAAGGAAATCCACAACGGTTAAATCTTTAAAATTAAGATTTTAATTTCGACTTAAAGGAATTCGTTTATTAATACCTGATATGAAAGAGATATTAACTGGTAACCGTCAATTCGTTAACGACGCTGGTAGCTTGATTTTACACGTGTTTTATTTTACACAACCCCCGACGGAATTTAGATATTTAAAAATGGCCGCCGTTGCAAGAAGCGTTGCAGAAAGCACAGTTTTTTTTTTTTTTTTACACGTGTTTTTGAAAAAACTTTCCAGAACGGAATTTCAATATTCGAAAATGGCTACGTTTGCAAGAAACGTTGCTAAAAATGGTTGAACGATTGTGTAGATTTATATCGATGCGATTTTTGACACGTGTCGTCGAACGGAATTTCGATATTTAAAAATGGCGACGTTTGAGAGAGAAAAAGAAATCACTTTCTAAAAACACGCGGTTATTTCCAGAGTTACCTAGACACTTCACTGGGAGAAAATCACACAAAAAATATATATACAGGGTACTTTGAATATTTATGTTATAAATAAGCGGTCATTTAAAGAATCTAACCCCACGTTATGGAAGCCACTGTCACAGTACATAACTTCTCGTTCCGTTACGTAAGCACATTTGTATTGTCAATCTTAGTAAAGTTCACCAATAGATTTAATATATAAAATATCCCCAAACTAGCTCTTCTCAGGGTAGAGGGATGTATACGAGAATGTAATACACCCGTCTTTTAGTCGTGTTGTCAGTTCGTTGATGGGCGATTCTCGAAATTACCGCTTAGTTATCATTAATAAAAACAAATACATATAAATAGATATATAGATAGATAAATAGACACATATAAACAGGAATAGGGAATTCAAAATAAAAACAACTCTCTTTTGCTATATACCTGGTAGGCAGGCGTATATTTATAGCGGAATTTAAAGGCTCTAGGAAAAGCTTTAACCTTTCTGTGAACGACTGCAGGTTATTAAAAGATAGACTGAATTTGAATGAGTTTAAATGATTTCAGTTTTATCTAAAAGCAAAAGACAAATGAATAACTAAGTAAATTGGAACGGAACCCTTGTTGTTGGAAGCAGTGCGAAGGCGGCGGATAGGTCGGCTCTCCAGGCAAGACTGAAGCCTCCACTGTCCCTGTGGTCGCTTCCCCCCTCCCTCCCTTTACCAAAGGGAGCGTAGAAATACTTATCATAGACAACTAATGTTTATTTATGGTTAATTCTTGGTCCGCGGTTTATCAATTTTAGTTTGTTAGGGACTCGCTTCATAACAGCGGCCTGTTTCATACACAACTTAATTTTGGATTTGAGGCCATAATACACATCTAAACTGAATGATATTTTTTTAATTAAAGGTTTTGTAAATATCTAGTACGGATATAAGTATTTTATTCAATTTTGTTTTATTCAATTTTATGGCATGAAAAAAAAAAGTATTTCAAAATTTTAGAGACAACTTTGAAAATTATTTGCGGGTTTATCGTATTTAAAAAAAATCATATTTGCTACGTTATTAATTTATTTTGTTTGGAAGTTTTAATTTGCTATGTACTTTTTACATACTTTTTTTTTTAAATATATATAGCAAAAGTACATGGTAAATTAAAACTTCCAAACAAAATGTCTAGAAATTGCTATATAGTGAATGCCGAAAAAATACAAGAAAAAGTTATTAATTTAATTTAAAGTCAACCATAATGCTTATTTTAGCATTAAAAAAATTTATATATATATTTTACATTTCATTATATTTCCAGAGTAGATAGGATAAAAGTTTTTTTTTATATCAATGTTAGCCCCAAAATAATTGTTAAAGGTGCCTCTAAAATCGCGAAAAATCAATTCCTTTAATGGCTTATATTTTATAATGTAAAACAAAAATAAATAAATTACTTCTTACCCATAATATTTACTACACTTTTTGATTAAAAAAATAGATCATTAGGTTTAGTTGAGTATTTTGACTCAAATCCAAAATTAAGTTTTGTATGAAACAGGCCGCGTAGCCGTTCCTCTTAACTAAATCGGTAGAGCTGTTGTCCCGTTAAGACAGAGGTCCTGGGATCGATTCAAATATTACAATAAGTTTTATAAGCTTCAATAAGTTATTTAAATAAATTGAAGAAAAAAAATAATCGAGTTCTATAAATTAAACTTGAATACAAAAATAATAACTTTCTGCTACATACTACTAAATTTCAGGGCTTAATGTAAAAAGGTGCCTCTCAGGTATTGGACCTTTGTATCTTGGGGCCCGATTCCGGTTCTTTTTCAGGAGAAGACATTGTCCTTATCCTTAGGCGTAGAGCCTTTTTTGCTTAACTACGGTCCCGGTTCGTTCGGATGACAGATGTCTTACAGCGAATGACATTCTTTAAAAATATCGATATTCGCGTAGTTTTAACAAAATAAAACCTCAGTATTATCATAAGTATTGACTTTAAACATTATTAGCCAGTTATTTGTGGCATAATAATAATACTTGAGTCGGGCCATGTCAGAATTCGGAATAATAGAATCCTTTAAAAATGTATTGCCATGGAAAAAAAATATTTTACCTGAAGGCAAATGTCTTATCGATGAAAAGAACCGGAATCAGGCCCCTAATATCTCATCTCCATTTGTAAAGTTTTCGAAATCATTTCTTTTACATAAGAATTTAAATTTTAAAGAATATTTAAAAAAAATAATAATTTATTAGATACAAATACTTTTTTGTTTCATATTTGATAATTTGGGTCTTACCGGATGCTGTAGGTCCTGAGGCCTTCATTTTACATCTACATGATGTGAGTGTTTGATTGTAGAATGCAGTCATTCTATGTTTTTGAGTATATACACGAGTATATTGAGTATATATATATATATATATATATATGCATAAAAACCAAGATATTTAGGCATTCTAATTCATAATAAACGAGTAGGTTCCTTTAGCAAATAGTTCTGCTAGCAAAATGCATTCGTAGGTAATATCCTATTTCAGTAGAGTATAAAGCAATTAGTACTCGGTTATTACGGAGAATAGTTAACGTATTGCCGAAATACATATTTCATTCCGTATTAATAATGATTTTTCATTCTACTATTACTACTACAGCTTTCATTTTTCATGGTGGAATATCGCCGATGCGTTGGCGTTCAATATTGGTAGAAATGATTTTTTTGGTAGCAAATCCCCAGATCCCAGGGAGATATATTAAATGTGAGTGAATCATGTCGTGGTAGATCGATCTTAATAGAGAAGTGGGAAGTAACCCGCGGAGTCTATATAAAACAACGGTTATGGGGTAAATTAAAATTATGATTCCACGTGAGTTGTGAGTCAATGAATAGGCTAATACGCTTTACGCGTCAATAGCTAATAATAACAATAATAATCGATCTGGAGTCCATTCGTCCTCATTCTTAATACCCGGATCAGTATCGCCACCGGCAGAACGGATTTGTCCAAGGTCGGTATTAAATCTATTTATCTTCAGTAAAGGTATCCCAAGGAAAGACGCTGAATCACCGGAGCTTATGATATCGAAAGGAAAAACTATACAAAAAAGCGTCTGGGACAAGCGAGTTCGAGCCGACATTTATCCGGTTAATTTAATCAAAAATCGCTTTCGATTTAGGTGTTGAGTAATTTGAACTTCCGACGGAGCGTGAATAATTAATAATCCATGGTAATAAAAGGTTTCATGCAATCTAAGATCATAAAGGAAACACCCTTTTCAGATTTTTTATATATCTATAATAATCTCGCTGAAACATTTAATTGACGCTATTATTACAACAACGCGGATTTTTAAAAAAATGTTATTATGTATTTTATGTGAGTACCGCAAATGAGTCCCAACCATCTGGAGCCAGTAAGACTATGGCAACCCCAATTGGGGTAGGTTGTGAGGCTGAAGGTTATGGAAAAGGGAAGGAGATGAGAAAGTGGGAGGCAGAGAAGTGTTTCAATTCTAAATGGTGGTCTTTCTACAGATATTTCAATGGAGAATGCTCGAAGGAGCTAGTAGCGTCGATCCCCTCCGCGCCGGTGCACGTGAAACTCGACGGACACGAACGGAACATTCGTTCACGGTTGATGTCGGCTTCATGAGAACGGGTCGTTTCGTCGACTCGTTTTTTTCTGTAAATCGGTTCGTATGTGGAACGAGCTACCAGCATCTGCATCATAATTAGATAAATAATGGGAAGTAATATTTTTAAAGGGCCCTTGAGGTGATTTTTCACAAAAACGGCGCTATACAAGTAATCCAATTATTATTATTTTTATTATACTTACCTGGTAGGCCGCTTCAGATAAACACAGGTTTATTAGACAATTTAAGCTTGGAGAAGATATGATTTTATCACTTTCTCTTGATATTACATTTATTAGAAGATTGATGACAAAAGAAGAGTATTTAGGTATTTTTTTGAAAAATGTATTATTTTACTGTTCATTTTTAGGACTGGAGAATATTTATAAAATGACCTTAAAAAGGTTTTGAAGTTTCCAATAGATATTAAATTTTTTTACATATTTAGTTATTTGCAGTGTTGAGGACTGTAGAAAGAGTATTTGCATACCGGTGCGTGAAAAAAATTAATGTATTCGTTAAGTGATAACTTTAGGTAAGTAATAACCGGCTAGCCTAGTTGAGCAATTTGCGTATACAATTCTTCCATTTATGGATATGAATGTCTGAAATGGTGAGTTTTAAGTAAAGCTCTGAATTTTGTCGAGTGTTTGATCATTCTTAAGTGATGCGGCAGTTCATTCCAGGCTTTAGGTCCTGACACTTCGAAAGCACGATCACCAAACTTAGTTATCAGGTGTGGGATTTGATTCCTTCAACCTCCCGATAGCTGATGGCGCTGCTGACCTAAGGGTGGACTGCCGTGAATTGATACTTTCAGGAATAAACAGTTCTAATAAGTAAGAATGTATGTACTTATTTATTTTATCGAAAGAAGCAATCACTTTTTGGCTGACATTATAATTTAAATGAAAAATATTTTTGGTTTAAGTCAGATAATTTTATATATTAATATATATATATACGAATCCAGTCGAATGCAGAAATATATATAAATAAATAAAATTATGTGACTTAAAACAAAAACGTTTTTCAATTAAATTACTTATTTATACTTACTGAACAAAGTACATTTAATTTGCTATTAACTATTTGCTGCATCCTCTACGGGCTGCATCCCTGAGTTTCTTCGTCGGATCATAAAACTGAGTGATACGTAACTCAATGTTATCAATATTACTCAATAATATTAGCTCTTTTTTAATTTTTTTTATATGAATACCGCACAAGAGTCCCAGCTGCTCTCAACCGTCTGGAGCCAGTGAGACTATTGCATTCCCGATTGGGGAATGTTGTGAGGCAGAAGGTATTGGGGAGGGGAAGGAGAAGGGGAAGAGGAAGGTTGGGAAATAGGGAAATACCTGGCTATTCAGACCTGGTCACCAAACACGGCTAAAAGCCATTTCAAGCAACGTTTCAATTCTGAATGGCGGTCTTTCACCAGGGCGATTTTAAAACGTTATATTAGAGGAGAGTCAGCCCTTTTCTGTAATTGATTATTCATTACGTACTTTTATTCTACTTTGCTTTGAAGAAAGAAATCAAGAAAGAAATCACAGGGAAAAAACAAAACCAGAAATAACCAACTATTCAAATAAAAGCTGACACGAATGAATTTACATTATTTTTTTAAAAACCCATATCTTCAGTAAACAAACACAATGTAATCCATCTTCCAGAGGGTAATGAACCAACCCGAAAGTAGTTTTTACAAACATAATAGTGAACTGTACCGTCAGCAATAAAACAAATGTCAAGCCTTAAATAAAAAATAATAAAAACATAAAGGGGGGGGGGGGGAGGGCGCACTCCTGACATCGATGCTATATATACCATAGATTTAGTTTTAATTATGCCAGTCTGACGCTATCCGTAATAGGGTGAAACCGGTCTAGTTGAAAATAAATTATGGAAAAAAGTTACAAAGGTATTTTAATGAAAAAAAATTATTTAAAGTATAAAATGACTTAACAACAATCCGCTCAAGTCTCTTGAACCACTTAGTAATTATACTATTATTATTTTTCTCACGACATTACCTGTTCTTTGCTTATTTTATATTCAGTTTTTAGACATGTTTATAAGTACGACAAAAAGTGGTTTTAAGCATTATTGGGTAATTTGATTTTATTTGGCGAGCGTCATAAATCAATACGAGGAAGTCAACCATAAAAAGACGAACATTCCTAAGAAAAAAACGACACTTTATATATTTTCTGTTTAATATAATTCTTAGTTCATAAAGAAAAAAAACAAGCTGCGTCATTATGGAACGAAGTAAACACGAAAAAGTTAATAGGAGAATTCTCTCCGGTTATTCTCTGAAGTACATGCTGTGTTGTTCATATTTCTGTGAGGTTAAGCTAAGAGTGAGGTGAAAAAACTAATTCCTTCTTGTTTAAAGTCGTTTAGTACTGACGTCGCTTGTTAATTATACTTACCTACATATTTAATAAATTGTTGTAAATAATTAAATATAAATCCAGGGCTTCATTAACAGGGTGCTGTTCGGCCTCCCTTGGCGATGCAACGCCTCGCAGATGTTCGCAGAGGGAAGGGTGCATGGGTTCGCTGCTTTGATTCACTATAGAGTAGCCGAGACTAGTTAGCGCTACCGGATATCGGAAAACACTCCTGTCCAGACCGTCGCCCAGTGGCAGGATGCGCCCCTACATCATTGATGGAGAATTTCCCTCTACCCACCGTAGCACAAGTGTTAAATATCTCCAACTTTTATTTTTATTTTATTTTATTTTTATTCTATTTTATTACGTTCTTTATATTCTATTTCCACATCATGTAATTTATTCAGATATATTATTTTATATGGCAGGCAGAGTATTGCACTCACCGCTTTGTTCAGCTGAAATAAAAACATTATTATTATTAGGGACCCCAATATAAGTTTCTGAAAAATTATTAACGACATGTATTTATTTTATATTATTTGTCGCAAATAGGCATACAATATGGACATTTTGTTGGTATTAAACTAATCGGTTTCGTTATACCACAATATGTATTATAAATTATTGATTGTTTTTGTATTTAATTCGTACAACTCCATTTATTTTTTTATAAATTTAACGAATATCAAATTTAATAACGTTATCATTAAGTTCTGAAACTATCTTAGTTTTTATTATTGTGACAGCTATTTCGGGCGTTCAAAAAACTGTACTGACCGACGAAAGTAATTCAATGAAAACGTGAAATTTCACCATGTTTTAAGTATTGACGGAACAATGCAGGTCATGATTATAAAACAAAGATAAGGGTAAAATAATTCTGATCCAGATTGGCTAGTTGGCAAGCTCGAGGCAGAGTAAGAAAGCAGCCATCACCATCAGTCAGCGACTAGGTGGGTATTGGAATACAAACAAGCGAATACATTTGGAGCCGCGATTTTAACAAATGACTGTTTCTTTGTCAACGGGGACACATAACTCGTTGCGTAACTTTCTGCAACGGTTTACACTTCCTGCTTGGTGAATAATACTCTCCACCCACCATACTGACTTACTAACTATACTCCGCAGTCGCAGGTGAGGCACGTTATTTGATAACTAAATCGCTGCAAGCCTTGCTTTACTAGATCAAATAAAGACAGCCACCGCAGTCTTGTTGTTATTTCAGTAGAAATACTTCGAAATTTCCTTTAAGTTGGCCTACTTGCAAAAATTATCCCGCGGTTACGTATCAACGTACTCGTTCTGATTAACATGCAGGCAAATAAAAGCGTGCATAAATTAATACACCTACATATAATTTCCATTATTTACGTAGAATGCACAATATTGGCCCTAGGACACACGGAGTAAAATCATTTAAGGTTCCTTAAATATATGTATACAGTAAATCATATTACAAATTAAATGTTTGTATATTAAAATTTAGGTAGCTAAAGTACCTATTTCGTATGCCCATACAATATCTGAGTAATATTGTTTCGGATAAGAATGCTTCTTAACTAATGAGTGTAGGTGTGAGTAATAATAATAAATAGTAATAAAGTGTGTGGAGAGATGATGTGGAGAAGTAAATAGAAATTATGAAATCAAGAATTATCTTCTCACCAATTGTATTTGAATATGAATTAAAGCTTAACATTTTTTTTTGTATTATTAAAATAATTTTGTATATTATATGATCACATAATTATTTTTATGTCGGACAGCTAATTTTCCTTCTGAAAGCATTGTCAAATTATGGGGAAGTCTATGTCTAATGACATATATACAAAAAGGTATAAGTGTTTAAATTTGTATTGTAAATAGATACTCAAAAGAGAATTTTTTATTGCCTTTTTCCACAGCGAAAATTTGAGTACCTACTTTAGGGTAAAACCTGACAAAAAATATTGCCGTAGAAAGAAATAATTCCGAGCAAATCAGTAATAAATAATCTCACTTTCCTTTTCACTTATGGGTAAAACATACCACAGAGTTCGCTTCAATAGCATAGAATTCCAACTTTAGGAGATTCCCGTAAAAAAAATATCATTCTGTGCAAAATTCATTGGTTAAATTATCAGCACGTGCAATTTTATACGAACAAAGGCATAATATTCCATATTTTTATCAGAATCATAAAATTCTTTCTGGAAGAGTAATTCTGTGGTACAAATATATTTTTCATCACTAATATTACACAACCCTCATATTACATGAACAGGCTAGAGCACACTTATAATACGGGTTTCAGTTTTATCGGAGGACTAATTGTTCCTAGCACACAAATAAATATGGACAAATAACGCAAGATTACATATTTCCTAGCTGCTTAAATATGTTACCAGCTGAAATTAAAAATTGTATAGAAACAGTTAATGAATATATTGAATACTCGGTTAGATGAAATAAATTGTAAAATGGCCGAAAATGAGTTATATATGCAGTCGGGGTAATTCGAGGCTAAGGAATCGACTGACATTATTTATTTTTATGATAAAATGATAAAATCCTTTAAATTTTTTCTTAAAAAACACTATTTGCTATTGGCGTCCCACAAGGATCGGTTCTGTCTTCGACATTGTTTTTGTTGCACATCAATGACCTCTTGACATGTGCACCAATCCATTGTTACGCGGATGACAGTACAGTCCACGATTGCTTTTTGTTTGACAAGCCCCCAAAGGGCACACAAACTCCAACGGCTCGGAGGGCTTTGAAGCAGACAATGGACGTTACCTCGAGAGGGTCTCCTCTTGGGGTAAGAATAACCTCGTTAAATTTAATGTTTCAAAGACCCAATCATGTCTGATTATGTCTAAAAGGGATCGAAATGACAATCTAGTCTCCTTTAATGGAAGCAAAAAAAACTATTTGCAGAAAAAAAGTACAATTTTCATCAAAGGTTATTATTTATCATGTTATGTCAATGCGTACAATTTCCAATAGAAATCTCAGAGAAATATTTTTTTTCTGAAAAAACGCACTATTTTTCCTAAGATTTACAGATGTATTTATTTGAAAGTCTCCAATTTTGAAAACAGTGAAGGAAAGAATTTTTTTATCATTTTTCTGGCTGGAAACGGAATCAGGAAGAGTTCATAGTGAAGTCTTCTCCGTGCTTGCATTTTTTTAAAATATTTTGGATGACGTAAATGTAGATACACGGATATGTGGGAAATAATCAAGTTTGAAAAATAAAATAATTACATATATGATGTAAAACTATAACTTTTTCCAGAAAAAAAAGTCTCTCTTTTTTAACTATTCGGTAAATCAAATAAATCTAGAAAGGGTTACAGAAATAAGAGATCTCGGCATTATATTTATATTTATTAGATTATGCGTGTGAGAGCCGGTACGGTTTTTTGGATTTACTGAAAAGGTTAATTTTTGGAAATGGGCAGTTTTGCGTTACAGTCCCGCAATTGTTTGTATAAGATTATCAGGAAACGTCATTTGGTGTTTAAAGAATTATTTTTTGTTAATTATGTTTTAGTTTTTATAGATACATGTTACAAAATATTATGATTATATGTTTTATTTTATGTAGATATTTAAGTACCTAAACTGTAAACTTACAATGATAAGATTTTTTTTTCGAAAGCATCCGTTAGTCAAACTACTAAAAATCAGTTAATTGGGACTTTTTGTCTTATTTTGTAATAAATTAATAATTAAATAATAAAAAAATCTGTTGGTCTTACAAGGACTAGGACCACTGAAAATTACAAATTTAATTTTTCAATAAATGACATGGGATGTTGAAATTTAATAAATAAGTAGGTTTACCGGATGTTAAACAATTTGCCTGTTAACATTATTCTTATAGAATGGACGAAGCAATAAAAAAAACTCTCTGGTGTAACCTAATAAAATGGTATTATTAACTACTTAATTGTGTAAGTGTGCCAGTCCAGATTCGTTAATTTTAAGATAGGTGTACATGTGGCATTTACAGAAACATCATTTTTATAATACCAGTGGGATAACACATAGCACTCCTATTTGGATTTTGCTAATGGAAAATTTATATTGGGACCGCAAAGAAGATAGTATTATGTTTGGGAAGTACCTGCTTACTTGTATTTATTAAAAAAGTTTATGCCAAATCAAAATCGATTATCTTCCAGATCCAAAACCCTACTGTTCTGTCATAGAGATGTTTCAAAATATATTCCGATGCTTTGAAATAGTTTACAAAAGTCTAAATATTAGTAACCAAATAAATATACACCTGGTTGAATTATATATAATCATTAACAACCTAATTGACAGCCCTGCCATCTTCGACACTATTAAATTAAATGTACCGACGAGGAACACAAGACAAAACGTATTTTTTTCTGCAATACTTCCACAACCAACTATCAGTCTCATTCATTAACCAATGGGATGCATGATCTTGGCAACAGGTTTGGAGGTGTTGTTGATGAACTTGCTGACTCGTTTTATACAATAAAGCATCATCTAAACCATCACTTTGATGGATCCTGCAATATGTACTACTGTATCTTGGACAATGTAGCGTTAGCGATTTGTCTTATAATATTGTTTTGGTTTTCTATTTGATGTCACTGTTAAACGTTTGAAAATGATTGTTCCTTACTTTATGGTTTAGAATCTCTATGTACTTTTGATAGCTCTTTATATTATGTTATAAAATTGTTATAAATGCCCAGATCGGCGTATAATCAAATAAATAAATAAATCATATAGCTGATGAAAATTAAAACGGTAAAGAAAATGCCAAAATGCATTAGTTTTTAATTCAAGTATTTCCTGAGCAATCATAATAGACCATGTATCTTTTCTCTTATTTTATTTTAAAGCTATAACATGTCCTAAAAAATTTTCTAATGCATGTAAATATATACCATTGTAATATACTAACATAAAACCAAAAAAAACTAAGTTAACCCTATATTTCCGGATGAATTAACTTGGTCTAGGAGCCCCCGTGGCTGCCGGCTGCGTTTTATAGTTGCTCCTGATTTATCTTGCAAATATTGGGAAGTTATTAATTTTCCAGGTGTAAAAATAGCATAAAATAACCGCAATAATTTTTAGGTTACATTTATAAAAATTACATAACTTTAGTGCTGTCGTTTCGAGCTTAAATCAAGTTTATAACAAAAACCCAAATATTTCAAATATTTTGAGTTGAAATCTGCTTCGTTCTTCCGAATTAACGCATCGGCATCGGTCACATCTGGCGGTCGGTCGTCACCAAATGTACTAGTGAAGTGCCAACAGTTAATAGAAACGGCGATTCGGGCCACGGTGGTTGTAAAAAATATTGTATACAACCGGGAAGTGGGCTGCTGGGACCCCAACAGGGACACCGCCAGTTGGGGCGAGAAAGAGCCTTTACCTTTGTCATTGAGATAATGGCCAAGTTCTTCAACAAGCACGACTTTGACCTGATCTGCAGGGTGCATCAGGTGGTAGAGGACGGGTATGAGTTCTTTGCCAAGAAGCAACTGGTACTGCGGGGAATTCGATAATGCAGGAGCAATGATGTCAGTGGACGACACGCTGAAGTGCTCCTTCCGGATCCTGAAGCCGGCTGACAAGCGCATGGCGTACATGCAGATCAACACCAAGCGTCCCGTCACCAACAAAGACAAAGAAGATTGGAAGAAAGGATCAGTACCTCCGGCCCCCGTTCTCACCCACCGCCCATTTTTACATAACTCCTATCATTTGTATTAGCGTCTTGCAATATATCGTAAGGAATAAATACAGTTAGCTTCTTTTTTTCTTTTTTTTCAATTAGACATGTATGAAAACTTAGACCAAGCCGTATTTAATTTTGATAATCTAACTGCATCTCTTTATATGGTCTATAAATAACATGTAATGATATTGTCCAAAAAAAATGTCATAGATTTAATATAGGAATAATGTAAGAATAGGAAGTAAGATTTGTACAACGCCCTTGATGTGATTTTTTACAAAAACGGCGCTATAAAAATCATCCGATTATTATTATTATTATTATGATATCGATATACGAACAAACACTCAAAAGAGTTGAAGCTGGTGCTAATTTGTACGGCGATACAGACATGGTGCGACACTTGCGCCGACCTGGTATATTAGCATTTAAATTTCACTGGCCGTTTAAAACCGGTGCGTATTTCTTTGCGCTTAATATATATTTTATTATTTGCATATTGCTCTTTACTTTGCGGTCAATCAGAGAAGCATTCTTTTTAAATTTTATATATCACGTGTCTCTGACCGATGCTGGATATAGAGTAGACAAACGAGCAATTAACAAAATACCGCAACTGTAAATTCACCAATCTTTAACGGTTTGTTCTGGAAAAGCGAGAACATCGGAAAAGAAGGTCAGAAAACGCCCAGATATTTCCTTAGGCGGGTAATAATAATTGCAAGTAATTTGATCCAAATAACTATGATAATATTACAAAGGTGGGAAAATAAATGGCGATAATACAACTGCTTTGTGAGACATGAAGATTAACTCAACAAAATGACGTAATTATTAATCGCATCTAGGTCGAAATCAATCAATATGGTTCAATCTGATAGCTGCATTGTACTACGACGACGCTCCCAGATTTATGAGCCGATAATTAAAATAATCGTCAAAGTCACCAGAGGTTAAAAAAGATAATACCTCAATCAAAGGAACATACAACCTACCTGCGAGTAGATAGGACCTACGTCTTAGTCCTAAACCTATTGAAATAAGATTCAAACAGTTTCCTTGTTTCCAAATGGACAATACCCGAAGGTTGAACGTGACTCCAAGTTAGTAAATGCTACCTTTGTGTACTCGTTAAGACCTTTCTTTTCTGAGGCAGATAATAATGGCGTTTATGGGCAGTGGTCAGTTTTGCGTGTTTTTTTTATAACAATGAGCAGATTGAGCAAAAAATAAACGGCGGTCCATTAACCTTTAATTGTGACTGGAGTAGGCCGCGATCAAGATTGTGTTTTGACGGGATTTGTTTTTTAATTGACAGCTAATTGAAAAATGCATTTTTTTATTTGGGCAACTTCATTCATGAACTGTCTTCAAACTGTCCCTTTCAAAATGTCTTAGCAGAGTACTTTTCAATACAACCCTCGCAAAATCTAGCATCAGACAAAATCAACTGGAGCGTAGAGTGGGTAAATTTTAATTGGCTGTCCTATATAATACTTACTCCTCATATTAAAAGAGTTAAAAACTAATAAAAAATAATGATTGAAGAAGATAATATTAACACATCCCAAATGAACCACGAAACCGAAAAAACAACAGAAAAAAAAGAGATTTCAGTCGCATCTGGGACTCGAACCCAGCGGACTTTGTGATCATCATAAGGATAGCAGCCAATAATATGGGATTTATAAAAATGGAGGATAATATTAACACGTCTTGAACTTGAAGTATGATAATGGTGTAAATGGCGTAAATTGAACTGGTCTCATTAGCTAAGTTGGTTAAGCGGTTACCCCGGATAGGTAGAGGTCCTGGGTTCGAGTCCCAGATGCGACTGAAATCTCTTTTTTTTCTGTTGTTTTTTCGGTTTCGTGGTTCATTTGGGATGTGTTAATATTATATTCTTCAATTATTAAATATTACAATGAGGTTTACAAACTTCAATAAGTTATAAAAAATAAATTGAAAAAACAATGAAATATATATATTTTTGTAAATAGCCTTTGAGGTGATTTTCTCACGAATACAGCGTTATAGAAGTAATTCAACCATTATTATATTTTTACCAATACTCGAGAGACAAAATCAAAAAGGTATTTTATAATAATTTAAAAATTGAACTTACAATAAAAATTAAGGTAATGTAACGAATATCATATTGGCGAGTTTAAGCAAAACCGTCTAGAACACAAGACCGGGACACTGAATCAAATTGGTCTCTTAACTTATATCATATATTTTTTAAATGAACTTTATCGTTTTAAAATATTTTAATAAATAAAAATAAATAGAAATCAATAAAAACCCACTATTTTCGATAATCTCATACAAGTCAAGAGGCCGATTTTATGCAGTGTCCCGGTTTTAGTTTAAGATTACTGCTTATCAAATTAGGTACTAACTGATTATAATAAGGAACTCCAGTACATTTTTTTTTATCAATAATAACGTTCAAACTTAAATACCAGTATATTTCGTTTTGTTTTGAAAGTAAGTTTTCATAGAATTGAAATTAAAAAACTTTTGTACTTTGTTCCACTTATTTATTTTCACCAGGACCGGTTTCACCCTACTACGGACATTTTCAGACTGGTAGTTGAAATTCTTATTCTACGGTATTTATAAAAACTTAGGCAGGGGTACACAACATTGTCTCTATATAGTGGATGTTTCTATTTTGTTAATTTAAGGTATTATAAGTTATTTTGTTAATTTAAGGTACATATAGGTAATTATAATGTTTAATATTAAAATTATGAATGATGTTGCATAGTAAATATATATTTTTAATTCACATTAATGTATATGAATTTATATAATTGAAAAGGTTTGTGATTACTGATATCTTATTTTAGTAACATTGGGGATATTCCCTCCTTGTTGCTTAGGGCTTAATTGACAAATATTGATAGCACTGTGGTAATTATTATTATTAGGGTTCTCCGTGTATTTGGTTTAGTTTTCATAGTTAAAAAAATGTCATAGTTTTAATTTTTCAAACCCACCAAAACGCTATAAATCTATGGCAGGTCGGATTTAGTCAGTTTTGAGGTTAGAATGTCAAATGTCGAAACAAGAATAAGCTTTACCGTGCATAATTTAAAATTCTATTCATAGTAAACCATAACTATACATAAGTAATAAAATTATTTATCTTTTTAGAAACTTTACCTCGAAGAAAAATAATAGCATTGAGCATTAATATTATCATAATGTGCTTATTGATAATTGGTTTGCTCGTAAATACTATAATTTCTTTCATTATTAATAGTTTAATTTATATTGAACAACAATTATAGAGCTTAAAGTCACCCAAATTAAGTTTAAATTTCGCCGAAACTAAAAACATATTTAAAATACATAACAAAATCGAAAAAATTAAATTTCATACTAATCCACAAGCAGAATGCGCACGTGAAGTCAGATGTTCTAAATTCAATGGTACCAACATAACAGGGTGTTTCGATGAGACGATTTTTTATTCACCTTTAAATAACCATTTATAAATTCTACGTTAAAACTAATATATGCAATTCTATAATAAAACTTATATATGCAGAATCGGCGTTTTATGATCTGCGCAATTATTGTATATATTTTTAAAGTCATTATATTTATCACTGGAGTTCCTTATTGAATCGTGAAATAACTTACAACAAATAATAATACTAGAAGAGAACACGTGAAGGATATCCGATTGTGACATATTCGCGACTCGCCGCAGAAAACGCCATGTTTAATTTCACCAACAACGAAATAATAAAACAGTTATCATTTCAACATCGAAGGTTATGTTATTATATAACAACATTGCGGCTAACCATTGCAAATGAAAACGTTCCGATTTTTTAACGTTTACAATCGATTTAATTAAATACGTGACAGTGAATAAACGACGTAAAAGTGTGCATAACGGTAGTTAGTACCTTCGTGATAAAATACACTTTAATATCTTTGTAGCTAAGCGCGGATATAATATCTTTGTAGCTAAGCTTAAGCTTTTTGACTAAGGGCGGATTCGAAACCTGATGAAACCATGCTAAACTTTAGGGAGGTATGTAAAGGAATCTTTTAGTATCACACTGATGATAGGATCCAATTTGAGTTTCAAGTCGCTATTCAAAATGATTGACATACTGACGGCCTCCATGGTCAAGGGGTAAGGCTCTCGACTACGAATCCGAAGGTCGCGGGTTCAAATCCCGGCGTGCACAAGTAATTTTTATTAAATTAATTTGTGTTGTTTCACAATTAATTCATTTAAAAATAATAGATGGTATATTTGCGCACGTTCCAGAGTGGAAGATACTCTCAGTATCGCTCTGGTGAAAGACCACAATTCAGAATTGAAACGATGCTTGAAATGGCTTTTAGTCGTGTTTGGTGACCAGATCTGAATAGTCAGGTATTTCCCCTTTTCCCCACCTTCCTCTCCCCCTTCTTCTTTCTATCCCCAATACCTTCAATTCAAACATTAACAACATTCACAATTGGGAATGCCATAGTCTCACTGGCTCCAGACGTTTGGGAGCAGTTTGGGACTCTTGTGCGGTATTCATATAAAAAAAAATACTGTCTAAAAACTTCTTATACTATGGTACTAAACTCTACAACAAAATCCCACTCACCTTTAAAAATCACAACAACCATAATGAATTTAAAAATCAAACAGAACAGTGGATACGTTACACAGGGAGATCTGAAATAGAAAATATATTAACACCAAATACAGGCTAACGCTGAAACCACTCAACTGCACTTAAAACACCTCACCATAGAATTTTATTTTTCTTCGTGCACATAAATTTAATATAATGTAATTTAATATTTTGTAAATGAAATCCTTAGCAAGTGAAATTCTAGCGAAGATATCGTTATTTGTTATTTTGTTATAAAAAAGAAGGTAACAAAACATTATTATTATTGTTATAATAGAGTGATTCTTCCTAACCATCTGCTTCCCCATCAAATTTTTTCAAACATTAATTCTAGTTATTTTGAAATTACGGGGAATCAGCATCACAATATATTTAAAAATGTATGACTTAGCCCACCGGATCTAGCTAGTTATTAATAATATATACACATTTAAAAAAAAAATTGATGTTTTTTAAAAGCATTGAAGATGTTCATACGACCAGAAGAGAAATGTTTATTTTTTTTGTAAATTAATTTCATACAGGAGGCCCCCGGAAAAATAATTTCCCTCGGGGTCTATGTCATATTTGATGATTTATGACTTTATTCAGGGTCTTTTTGAGAAGATAAAGTTGTGAAGGAGTGAATTTACAGTAGAGTGGAAACATAGTGGCCGGAAAATCGTTCTACAGCCGAGTTGTCGAACTCAAGAACGAGTCGTAGAAACAATCCGTTCTCTTGGCAAAATATCAATCGTGTACAATTTTCGGGGGCGCGTTTTGTGTGTTTCTCGACTATTCACCAGTGCCGAAGGGATCAATGTTGCCAGTTTTTCAGAGCATCTTTCATTGAAATACTGGTACAATACGGACAGCATTCCCACCTGACATCTGTGCTCCAAAGATTACAATCCGTTTGCTCTTAAGATTGCAATGTGATTTGAAGAGGAATATAATAATGCAGAGTTAAATTTTTTTTTCACAATCTTATTTAAAAAAAAAAAATTATTTCGGTAACAGATAAATTATAGTGCTTGTTGAAGGATCACGTCAAATGAAAAGAAAAAAAATCATTGAAAGCTCCCGGAATAAGATTTTCTGAAATACACAAAGATGGACAAAAGCCCGAACGAGCCAGGCAACTGCCAAATTAATTTGGGTAGAAAATCGTTGACGGCTGTATATACTCGTACAAGATGATTTTTTTTTAAATGTTCTGAAGATTTGTCCAAAGAATAAGGCGGAATATGGGAGATATCACAATCGATCTATGATTAGAGTGCTCACGGAAGTTATGGAGACCAACTCTGTACCAATAAACAACTAAATACAAATTTTAAAGCTGTAGCTTACCGATCATAAAAGTGATTGATCATCTCAAATGCGGTGTTTTCTGAACCGGACGGAAGCAATTTATATTGGAAGGCTTTTCTACAGAGTTCACAGTGATTTAACTCTAATCGTTATATGGACCTTCATTTTAGAAGCCAAAACAAAATGTTTTAAATAAAATAATAATTTCATATTATAAGTATATTGATCAATTAAATATAATTAATCATCTTTTTCTTGTATTTTTTCGGCATTCACTGTATATCAATTTCTAGACATTTTGTTTGGAAGTTTTGTTTACTATGTACTTTCGCTATTTTTGATTTATTAAATTCGCTACCGGTTTCGACACAACCGTGCCATTCACTAGCGTTCTTAAAACTAACTTAAATTAAACAAGTACAGAAACAAATTAGTCCTAAATTAATTTTAGATTTAATTTTTTGTTAATTTCTAAAGTTTCCAAGGAGCACAAGGAGCAAAACCAAGCCCGTAGATTTCTGATTGTAACGATGCAGTTAGATAATTATTATACTTACGAGAGGTACTCGTTCCAAAATTCTGTTTAAATGTAACAACACCAGGACTGAACATTACAAACACTCGCTTGTACCTAGATTACATGAAGTTAGTAATAGATACGCAGATGTGGCGGATCTATTTAACTGCGTGGAACGTAATTACAAAAAGCCTATACTGTCATATCTTTTGAATCGATATTGATTTAACCTAAGTTTACTATATGTTTTACACGTACGCATATTTTTTACTTTTATATCCATCATGAACTTTTATTCTTTATATACTCTCTAAAGTCAATGAACGACCCAATGCCAGAATTAATAGTTATTTTTTAAAATTATTTGTGCTATATTCTTATGCTTGTAGTTAGCCGTGATATGCAATTATTGTTTATTGAATATTTCCACTGTTGATATTAAATAAATAAATTTCTCTGTTAAGAGCGCAGTGGCATGTAAATTTTCACTTGATACGGTCAAATATTTTTGTTTTATGGAAATTTCACATATTGAACTAAATTGATGTTACTATGACAAACACATTACAGGAATATTCAGATCTAGTTATCGGACATAGCTACACATTTTAGACATTTTTTTTATGTTTCCAGGATAATTTAATAAATGTATATGAAAGATTCCGTACTTTCCTCGTAGATTGGAAAAAAATTTTTTTTCCATTTTTCAGTAAATAAATACATTGTAATATGAAATTATAAAGGAATGTTAGAGCGAATTTTGTTTTTTCCTTCAAATAGAATCACTTCAGACTCTCGCCATGAACGCACCGTAAAAAAGGCGTAGGCACGAAGCTATTTGTTACACATTGTAAAAGCGATGGAATTATGTATTAGAAATTTCAGGTATTCGGTATTTATTACGAAACACACATCAAGTAGGTGATACGGGTACAAGGTGAATTGATTTCAATGTTATTGTAGTTCAATCTGTATTTTGACAGTCACGGTGCATTCTCGAAATGATCATTCCTACTACTGAACTAAAGCTTGTGGGTTTAAAATAAGCACGGGATTACTTGAGTGTCATTCTGTGCCGTGGATTAAATAAACTTATGGAATACATCGCATTTATGATGATATTTGTTTCTCAATTCTACCCAAAAGCACCGGGAGCCTCTCCATATATTAACTTTGGGAGGCGGGCATGGGTACCACCACGAAACATCCATTGGAAAAGCAACACCTCTGCCACAGGACACTCCGAGTGGTTCGCTACGTTTGGTGTAAAGCAGGTGTGCCCGGATTTACGGAGTGAGGTTTGTCCATATATTGGCGGCGGATGCATCTGCCCACTAACTGCGAGGTGGGCCGGATAGGGAGAGGCCGGTTTAAGGGGATCCTGGAATAAAAACCATTTTTCTGATTATTATTATTTGACCTCTCCAGCTGGATTCTCTCGACCCATCGTCTTCCACCGCAGTGGGAGACGATGGATTAATACGTCCTTTCTTTCTTTCCTTAAAATGACCCTATAGATACCATCTCCAAAGATTACATAGGCCTTGAGGGAAATTATTTTTCTCAGGGCTTTCTGTATGGAGTTAATGTAATACGCGATGCAAACTCAGCCTCCGATCAGTGGCTGAGTTAGCATCGCATTTGGGTCTCTCCTAGGCGTCGTGAGTTCAATTCCTCGGCTGGCTAAGTTCTCCATCACGACACAAGCAATATCTTCCGCTAACTGTGATGGTAACAGATTTTCCAATATCGTCAGGTTATTGATAGCCTGAGAATATTTGTCTTTCTTTTAAAAAATTATTATTAAAAAACAAAATAAAAAAGTTACACAAATATTTGGCTGAATATTTTAATGATGCGGACTGCGCCAATCTGGATTCAATGGCGCAATACAAGTTTTCTCAAATAATATAAACAAAGCATTCAAGCAATGCTATAAATAAGTAGGCTGCTTAAAAATGTGGATTTTCCGCAGAAAAATATCAAACATTCTTTTATCCTTCTTTATCAAAATATGCGTTTTTGCTTCTCGGTCATCGTTAAAGCACGCGTCTTTGTTATGTCTATAATTTGATTCTAGTCGTTCCGAATCGGGAACCAAATGACGGTCCTCATAATACCCGCTCTGTCTCTCTTTCTGTTGAGATCAGACATGTGTTTTAGAAAGAGAGAACTCCAAATCTCACTTTACATCATATTCTTATAATAGATCGAAAGTGATAAATATTTTTAAAACATGAGAACAAAGATATTTCAGAAGGTCGATTATGAACACTTCCTAACAAAAGCGCTACCATTATAATGATACCTTCGCGTTATAGTTTTTTGTTGTTGTTGGACAACTTCATTCCGTCAAACGACCCCCATTTAGCGGTTATCAGTGCCCTACGCCATTTACTTCCATCATGTAACATTTTCTAATGTTCTGTAATCACGCTATTATCGGACTTGTTTTCACGTAATTCTGTCCTACGGCCGTCAATTTAAATGATAGTTTGTTTATTCTAGCATTTTTTGGTCTCTCGAAATTGAATAATTTTTATTTTAAGAGGTCAATTTGATTCACTAATTCGTCATTATTTTATACCAGCTGTAGTTTTGATGATTATTTTATCGATTTTAGATAAATTTCTTAAGTGGGCAGGCATTAAATGTGGACATAGTAAAAACTGAGTATGTGAGGTTAGATAACGATGTTTTGTAATGTGACTTACTTTTTGTAGCATATTATTTAATATTCAATTTATTTTTTAATAAATTATTGAAGTTTATAAACCTCATTGTAATATTGAATCATTGAAGAAGATAATATTAGCAGCCAATAATATGGGATTTAAAATGGATGATAATATTGATTATTAAGTCTTGAGTTTGAGGTATGATATCGATGAAGATGGCGTAACTTGAAATAGTCTCATTAGCTTAGTCGGTAAAGCGGTTATCCCGGTCCCGGGAATGAGGTCCTGGGTTCAAGTCTCAGATGAGATTGATAAGTTTTTATTTTCGGTTTCGTGTTTCATTTACAATATGTTAATATTATCTTCTTCAATGATTACATATCACTTAACCCTTTAATGGAAGCGTTGTTCCTCAGATCATTAATAGAAGCGAGAGGTATATTTTACTCCCATTTTAACGTAGGGGCTTTTCTCCGATATTTGATTTATTAACATTTGTTGCTTAGGGTAATAAATATTGCGATCACTCATAATAAACAAATTTCTTGCTTGAATTGATCAAAAATGTGTATGCATAATTCTCTAGTTTATTGTGTTTGAGAAGTAATCAGTAAATTTCACTCAATAGATCCCACCATACAATTAGGTGAAAATTTTTCGCAGTGAAAGAAATATTAAACTAACCCACGAAAATAAGACGCGCATTGCCGAAGAAAGAACTAAAGAAAAGCATATCTTGAAGAAAGGTAGCACGATCGGTCGGTATATCAGGGAAAAAATAGTTTAAAGTTGTACAGAATAAATTTTACTCTTCGCTTCCATTATAGGGTTAAATAAAAAAATTTAAAATGTTGGGTGTGTACTGAATAGCAAAAGTTTATTTTTATTCATTTTTTTAGTTTCAATACATTTTTTTTTCATTTAGTTCATAATTTTTTACAAAGCTAATAACACAATTTGTAGTGTTTTTCTTAGTCCTCCTCACTAGGGGTTCCTGTATTAAGGCAAACTAGGTTTTATTTAAAAACTAATTATTTTTAAGCTCCTACAAAGTTCTTTTCAAGATGCTGGATAACTCCTCTTTTTGATTTCTTTGAGCCAGGTTTCGTTTTGATGTAATACAACACTTGCGATTAATCCAACAAAATTCAATATGTTATTTCCAAGTAGAGTCAGCCCAATCTGAAGTCAGTAAAGCAACTTCACTCCGAATAAAGGATGTTGATTTTAAGGGAAGCAATAACAGATTGGTGGTTCTTGACTGCCTAGGTCTAGTTATTTTATCGAAACAATAGTATCTCAAGTAGTATGTCGATTTTAAAGTGTTGAACCCTAACCGGGTGCATCTGAAAGTACTTATCCCTTATTTAACTGCGTTTTATATAAGAGAAAAACTTTTAATTAATCCATTACATTTATGAGCATGAATAACTGTGGTCAATTTAATCAACGTAATATAACAATGACCACGACATCGCCGAATTTATTTCTTAATTCCACTCCGTCGAGCAGGTAATTGTTTAATGAAATACCGGACGGTGTTAACTTTTCAACACTCGTGCTTGATAGTGTTCCCCTCTTCCATCCACTGCCATCAAATATGAGAACGTGATGCAAAATACACTTGTCTTTTTACTATACTTTTTACCCCCCTACCCCCTACCCCCTACCCCTACTGAAGGGAGTTTTACAATATTTAAAAAGAACCAGGATTTATATATATACTTCAAATGAAACTCGTACCGATATATATCACGTTCAACGATACACGTTATTGATATATTGTGGATGTTTCAAAATATCATGCAATTAAGTAGTGAATAGGTTCGTGGGACAAAAACGATGTAGAATGAAATAATGCAAAAATAAAATATTGGGCAATTTACAGTTTAAAAATATAACGCACGATAACATAACAACTAGCCCTGTTTAATAACCAGATCTAAATAGCCAGGTTCTTCCTAAACCACCCTTTGTTGAACCTCTTGAACGCCTAGTACCGGGATATATATATGTAGAATAGGGAAACCATGAAAAATAAAATCGTACAGCAATTTTATTGTTTTCTGCGATCCATCCCAAAGTCATTTACCTCGTTTCAAATACTATGAAATCCTATGAAAAAAAATTAAATTACATATCTGCCAAAGATCGAGGTGTGCCTGCATACTAGCAGGCTAGGGATATCCTATACGTAATAATAATATTTATTTATTTACATACATTATTTAACAACATTTAATAAAGCTTTGAATGCCCAACTAGGAACAAATCCCGTTTTAGGACAGTCAAATTGACAAGTTTAGTTCATATTAAGTGCCAGTATAAAAAAAATTAAAAAAACCTAGTGTTGACAAAGCATGGTAATATAATATATCTATAAAAAATTATAATAATTAAGTATAAAGAGATTATGTATATGAGTTTGATAGGCACTGGTTGGTGCTATGGGGGAAAAAATGGGTTTAAAATTGAGTACTAAAATAAAAGATAATATTATTGAGTAATATTGTTAAGATTGAGTTACGTATCACTCAGATTTATTAGCGGACGACGAAACTCAGGGATGCAGCCCGAAGAGGATGCAGAAAATATAGTTAATAACATATTAAATGTAATTTATTTAGTTAGTACAAAAAGTAAATTGTTTATAACGAAATGTTTGTCCATTTTCCTTTCCTTGGTTAGGGTTTTTAATCCAGTTAAGATCTTTACCCAAAGAACACAATTAATGTAACATAAATTCAGTCAACTAAATCTAACCATGAGATGGTAATAGTAATAAGGCCAAACATATTCATATATATTTGATGAATTGACAGACCGTGACATAATTACGTTATGTTTACCGATCGACAATTAATCAACAATATTCATATTTTCGACAATGATACTGGAGTATTTCCTTATGCAGCAGTTACTCTAATGATTTTTTAAAGATTTGTATCGTAATGGTCATACAAGTATCATTTATGAGGTGGCTTGTTAACTTTGGAAAAATCATTTATTGAGGACGAACCATAGAAATATTGTGAATTTATGTTCACCGATGGTCTATTACTGAAGGTGTTACGATTTTCGGAGAATCAGGTTTTCAAAAAGAGAATTGTAAGTTTTTGAAAGTCCTTAAACTTTTGAAAGTCGTGCAGTAGTGATTTTTTTAAATAACGTTCAATTTTTAAGGATTTTATTTTATACAATTGAAACAAATGGAATATCAAATATTTGTAATGTCCTGTCGTATTTTTGACAGCTTGATAAGCAGCTCCATAGCACATATTCAAAAATATATTCTGATCTGAATAGAATAAGGAACAGTGAAAAATAATTTTCCACTGGATAATATAATGGCATCACAAATATAAATACAAATATATTCATATAGATCAGCAAACGCCAAGTCTGAATATATAACTTTTATTATATATAATTATACGTAGAATTTATAAATCGTTACTTAAAAGTGAACAAAAAAACATCTCATCAAAACGCCTTGTTATATTGGGACCATTGTATTTAGAACATTTGACGTCACGTTCGTATTCTGTTTTTGGATCACTTTGAACATATTTATTTTTTACTTTTGTTTTGTATTTTAAATATGTATGTTTTTAGTTTCGACAAAATTTTAACTTAATTTGGGTGACTTTAAGCTCTATAATTGTTGTTCAATATAAAAAAATATTATTAGTAAAATAAATTAAAGTATTCATGAGAAAACCAATTAGCAATACGGATATTATGATAATATTAATACTCAATACTCTTATTATTCATTGAGTTAATGATTCTAAAAAGGTACATAATTTTATTACTTATGTTTAGTTATGGTGTACTATGAATAGAATATAAAATTAAATACGGTATAACTCATCCTTGTTTTGAAATTTGACATTCTAACCTCAAAACTGATAAAAACCGACCGGCCATAGATTTGGAGCGTTTTGGCGGGCTTTGAAAAATTGAAACTTTGATAATTATTTTAACTATGGAAACTAATTTAGAAATAAAACGAATCATACTTTTATATAAGTTTGAACGTCATTATTGATACAAAAAATGGAATGGAAATCCTTATTAAATTGACATTCGACAATGACATTCATTTTATTGCTTTACCTAAAGATATTACACACAATGTATTTTTTATTCTTAAATATCAGTACCAATATAGAACTTATATTAAACGTAAAATAACAGCATATTAAACTAAAAAATATACATAAAATGCCACTTGATTAGCTATGGTTTCTAATTTGTTTTTTATTTCATTTTAGTATTACAAAGCACATACCATCTGAGACTATATCTCCGAACATGGTTTACAAAAATAGTCCCAAAATGTTCTCATGCTTGTTGCAGAAAAATAAATTATATCCTATCGAACACACTCAGTTTAAATCTATAAAATAAGTCCAATTAAACGATAAAGTGAAGCCATAAAAGGTTTTTCGTTCGGTAGTTGGAACTATGGACTATATTTGACATTTATAACACTGATGTTTATTTTTTATTTCCACTCAGTAAATTAATGTAGGGCGGATATGCACGATCTTAAGGAAGTATTGCTATAAATCTTGTGAAAATGAAGGATTCTGTTTTTTCCGGGGTATTGTCAAATTAAATTCGCCAACGTTTTGAAAATGAAATAAATCACGAGAGTGAGTCAACATCTTTTTTTCAGTAGACATCACTGGCTATAGCGAGAATTTCTTTGAGATCCCGGGGCGCTATTCCCGTTCTTTTTAAGGAAGATTCCTTACGTTTTTCTTAAGGGTTAAAAACTTCTTGATTAACTGCGAAATTCCGGTGAGACATAGTAAAAAGATCCTAAATAGATTCTCAAGAGACTACTTGAAAACACAAATTGATGAAATATCTTCAAGTGACATAAGATTTTTAACTAAAACTTTTAAAAACAATTATATTATGTTATAATTCATTTTAATACATTTTTATTTAATTTTTAAATACCGTGAGTAAGCCTTTTAACGAAGAATCACGTTTTATAAAAAGGTACCTGCCTCGTTAGATAGTAATGACCTTTTTTTGTCTCTAGTTCTAAAAGTGACATTTGAATTTGCGCTTGACGAGAATTGTCAAAGATGTCAACATCTATATAATGTTTAATAATGTTTACTAGTTAATTATGTTTAAATTAAATAATAACGTAATTGGTTAAACACTTAATATTGAGTTTTCATCTTGTTAAACCATCGCAAATATTCACGTTTTTGATGAATGTCGCTCGCTGAATTCAGCTGAAAGCTGTCATCCGAGAGAACCGGAACCGCAGTTAAGTAAGAAGGCTTTAACCCTAAGGAAAAAGTTAAGGAATCTTCCTTAAAGAGAACGGGAATAGCGCCCCTGGTGTAAAAAAGAGTTAATATTTTCCTGAATTTATTTAATTAAAGAACACTCATTGTTTTTAAAGCAATCATTCATCTTTGGAACATATATAATATATACATAACGGTAAATTTAGAATTCAGGAAAACTCTTATTTAAACAACCTAGGTAAAACGTCTCTTTGAAGTTGAGTTTTCATATGAAGGTTACTTTTTTTTAAATGGTCTATGGCATGCACAATCAATGTGAATGAAGTTCTTAGCATCTATCCTCTATATGGATCGATGTAGAAAATAACTCGATCGAGTTTTCGTCGACAGTTGTTTGAAAATTTTCTAAATATGCAGATATTTTTAAAGTTTCATATTGCTGTTAAAGTTTTAGTGGTTATCCATTATTAATTAATTAATGTGAAAAATCATTGTACAATAGATCAGTATCCAAGCATGCTCTTTCTCATTTAGAACAAAAATAATTTACCCTGACTAAACAATTTAAAACAATTTACTTTATTCATTAGTTTATTACTAATTGTTAGTAACTATCTAAAACCCTTATTGGCAATCAATACGAAAGAACAAAGAACATATTGCCAATAATCTATCTGACGACAACATAACCGGAAGGTTCGATAAAGTAAGGCAGTATTTTTCAATATCCTTTTGGGTGGAATGCGTTAGCTACTGTCAGCAGCCTGTGTCCGCCATGTCCTAAAAGGCCGAGGAAAGCCAAAGTAGGGGGGGAGGGGTGTCGCCAGGAGGGGTATATAAGGCTCGGGCGAACCTAAGGACGTATCAGTGAAGTTCCAGAGGTGATCAGTTCCACTAGTTCAGTCAATTGTGAAGGGAAACTATCTCAGAATGATCAGCCAGGTAGGTCCTCTACATTCAACTCCAATATAACATACCTTGCACACAATGCCTGCGGTGACAGTACCATAATTGATTTTGAAATTGTGTCAATTTGCTATTTCTAAAGGAAATGGCTTTTTAATACAAATACAACCTTTTAAAAAAAAAATTATTTGTACAGCTTAAATATTAGTAATAATATCTTTAAGCCCTGATAAAATAGTGAAACAACATTTTTACGTATCAATTCATTGATATTGCCTAACACTTGCACTTTATGCAACTTTTTAACATACTCGTAAGTATTTGTTTCATTGACATTTCCCAAATCAACAACTACAGGTTTTTCAAATACGTATTTCTTATTTTCGTTGAATATTAAAACTTACATATTGGATACGTTTTCTCCTAGAATATATTACCGAAGAAGGGGGTAAATTGAAAATCATCCTGAATAATAAATTGATGATTCCGACAGCCGAGCAGTTTTCAAATGGTGCAAACTGTATTTAATATTTAAAAAAACAGATTGCTAAAAAAAACCTCACCCATTCAATAATATGATTAAAATCATTCAAGAATCCCATTGAACAGGGGTTGATCATTAATATATCCTCATTAATTTTAATGGGGGATTGAACATAGGGGATGTTCATATATTTTTACTCACTAAAAAGTTTATATGCTTTTGTAATTATTCGAATTTGGAGTTTTTCTAAAATTGATACATTGTCCTCTTCCAGGTGTTCTGCTTGTTCGCAGTGTTGGGAGCCTCCCAGGCCGGCCTTATCGCCGGAGGATACGCGGCGCCAGCCTACTCCGCGTACGCCGCCCCCGCCCTGTCGCACGGATACGCCGCCCCCGCCCTTAGCCTTGGTAAGCCAAACAATCATAAGTTAATTAACATCACTGCGGGGATTAAGGATAAAGTAACAATGATTTATATATATATATATATAAATGAATGTTTGCCTGTATGCCCTCGAGTTTCTTGAAAACTATTCGACAATGGCACATATTGGTGGATTCTGTCCATTTATTTTTAATATCATTTAAATGAATATTATGTATCCATTTATTAATTCCTGGAAATGGGAAACAGTGATTTGAATTGAGAAAGAAAATATTTCTTTTTGCAAATGGATTGCTATTTTTCTTTAAGTGATTCTTTCTCAGTGAATAGAAAAATGTTAAATATCCTATAAATTCAGTAAAAGTTAATTAACATACTTGATAAAACAATCGAATTAACGTTCTAAAAATAAATGGATCAATTACAACTTTCCATCATTACTTTTCCACAACTCTCGCCTTCGAAATTACGATCCGAATCGTAAAAGTAAAAGTGCCCCACATAACAATGTGGGATTTATCTCGTAACAGCTGTAAAGTGTGTTAGTGGTCTGTTACCATTCGCTTTCGTCGGAGTTCACGGTCAAGAGCACGGCATCCCACCGCCCCCCTTCTACCGCCTACCAATCCCCCGGCCCGCTCGCCGTTCGCCGCCTTTGACGGCAGAGGCTGTACCGGAAGTTTTAAACCGGGGCCGATTACGGAAGAACGCGTTCCAAATTCAAATTAAAACTTGCGCTTTATGATTTCAATGCTTGTGATATTGAAATTTTATTTGGAAAAGATATAACTTTTTTAATATTTCCGATATATTTTAATGAGATAAAAAAGACGTGACTGAAATTATGTTGAAATTGAATTTTGCGAAAATGAAATTTTATTTGGAAAGAGTATTTTTAATTTTGATTAGGTTGCATTACATTGTAATCATGTATACATGAATTTAAATTTTAATATTGTGAATTGTGCAATAACATCTAAAAGAAATACTTTAACAAAAGGTAGCCAACAAGGTTTCTTATGCTAACAGTGGTTAAATATAGATGTTTTATTTATGAAGCGAACAAGGTAAAGAAAAAACAAAATAAGAAAGAAGGGGGGAGAGGAAGAGGAAGATAAGATCGAGACAGGAGATGCTCTCGATACATCTTATATTCGTGCAACAATTTGTGTTCGTACGTATTACTTCGATTCGATATTTTGAAAGGGTATCATGAAGAATGTCGATATTGTGAAATTTTGCGTTATATTGCGAATAAAAAAAAACGATATATGTAAGAATTGTATGTAAAAGCTGTTTCGCCTATTTTAGACAATATTATCACAACTTCAGCAATATTGGGTCTAGTTACAGAATACGCGGGTCTTAAACCCATTTAAATTCAATATTCTAAAAATGATTGCTTCACTTTATCACAAGAACTTTACGTACTATCGATCTTACTAAGAAATTTATTTCGTCAGTATTCGGTAATTAAAAAATTACAGTTACGAATCTTGCGACAAAATCTAACATCCTTTACGCATTAACTTTAAAACGACAGGGTTCACGCTAAGCTGCTTTTATCTCTGCTGTTTGCTTAACTGAGCAGCCGTCCGGTTGTCAGACGGATTTCCCCCTAATCACACGGATAATCGTGCAACATCAATTCGCAAGGACTATGCTCTTCAATCAACTATAATCTTAATATAATTGGTTACTTCCGATGAGCTAATCGAATGTTTATTTATTTTGTCACAAGTTATTTAGTGAAGAAGGAAAATAATTTTTGAAATAAATGTAAAACATATAATTTACGATCGCAAATTTGGAAATGGAATCCTGAATGTTTAAATGGATTAATTAGTCGATTATCATTACACACGAATAACATTTATTTTACTTCTGACTTATCCGAAAAAGAAATTATTTTAATTATGTTCCTTAGAAATCCAACTTAATAGTATTCTTTTTTTTTTAACTAACACTTCATTGAAAAAAAATAGTATCTTGTAAAATCAAATCTAATCATTATGATAAAATTAAAGTGTTGCTAAGCCTTCAACACATATAAAACTATAAAGCGTAATTTTTTTATAAAAAATCTATGCATCAGTCAATGGAAAATATGAAACCAGGATGCAAGTTGACAGAACACGTCAGAGATTTTTTTTATCGTTTTGAAGTCTTTGGTCGGTAAAAAAATATAACTTCTTCTTAGGTCATTCCGTCGTTTCTCACGGTTATGCCGCCCCTGCCTACGCCGCCCATGGCTATGCCGCTCCCGCCTACGCCGCCCCCGCCTACGCCAGCCACGCTTACGCCGCCCCCGCCTACGCCAGCCACGGCTACGCCGCACCCGCCATCATCAAGCAGGCTCCAGTTGAGATTTACGTAAGTTTTAACAATTTCATTTGGACCAAACATTTTTTCCTCGAAATATTGTCACCCCCTTTAAAAAAGTTACCTAGCTACAAATTCACACACAAAACCTAATCTGACATTACCTGTTCGCAGGCTCACCCCAAATACGAGTTCAACTACGGAGTAGCCGACCACCACACCGGAGACCAGAAGAGCCAGTGGGAAGCCAGAGACGGAGATGTAGTCAAGGGACAGTACTCCCTGGTGGAACCCGACGGCACCGTGAGGACCGTTGACTATACCGCTGATGACCACAACGGGTAAGCAAGGCACCCACTCAATTCATTTTTCACTGCAAAAACTGAACTTCACTTAGTGCAAACATCCGAAGGATGTTGAGATGCTTTGATGGCGTGGCTTCTGCAATAATTAATTGCTCTGCAGGATAAATAAACATCTTTTGTTAGATACGAATGATAACAAAACAAATCTTCTTTTTTGTGCAGCACAGATTCTTTTAGTTCATACATAGATATGTTTTTGTGCAGCACAGATTCTTTTAGTTCATACATAGATATGTTTTTGTGCAGCACAGATTCTTTTAGTTCATACATAGATATGTTTTTGTGCAGCACAGATTCTTTTAGTTCATACATAGATATGTTTTTGTGCAGCACAGATTCTTCTAGTTCATACATACCATAGGTATGTTTTTGTTTCTTTGATAACTTTTGATTTCCATATTTGACATATATGAAATGATTTTAGGGGGTATTAAATCCTCCCTTGATTAATAGCAATAGTTTAGAGGTGCGCATAGTTAATTAAAATAGAATTTCAAAAGCCTAAAATAATAATAAATATTTATTGTAATTAAGTTTAATTGAAACTAAAATACATCGATAATAAAGTGTACAGTGGTTTATAAAGTAGATAGAAAAATAATATTATAATAGTAGATAATGTGTAGAGAACAGAAATGCATAGTTATAAGTTGAAGTTTCACATAACCCGCCTCACTAGGCTAACCTGTGTTGAGGCAGTAATTTTGCATATCATTTTATAATACCTATGAATATACACTTATTTAAGATGTTTATCCGTTGCCCAAAAGTAGTTTTTACGTAATTTAGTAGTAATTTACGTTTGTTTGTTTAAAGATGAGTGAGGATTGTTTTAGGGTTAAAACTGCCGAACGTCAAATACTCGCATTATATAATTAAGTTAAGATTTAGTTAAAGTCTGCAATTAAAGGTAGCTTAAGGATTATTTCTATAATTATATTGATATCAAAAACGAACTCTTTCTGCAGATATAAATATTAATGCTTTGTTTGTGAAGTTCAAACATCAGTTAATCCTATAATTATTTTGTTCTCATAGATTCAACGCAGTAGTAAGCAAGTCTGGACACGCCGTCCACCCCGCTGCCCCCATTGTCAAGCAAGTGGTGGCTGCACCCCTGGCGCACGCACCCCTCTACTCCGGATATGGCGGATACCTTCATTAAGTTACACCCCTGACCCGCCATCTTCACCCTTTCGATATTTATTAACTAATCCAACAAACATCCCATCGCGTGCATTTTCTCTGTTTCCGAAACAATTCAAAGTGACCCAAAAAAATTTGAAACCCATGTTTTATGAGTTTGTTCTTTAGCGAACAATTAAAATTTTCACTAGATTTTTACATCATGTGATAAGCAACCACCATATCATGCCATGTTGTGAAAGTCGCTCTTGGAAATGGAGAAAAAAATTACATATTATATTTTCATACTCACGTTGTGTTTTGTGATCGCTGATGAACGTGAGTGCGATAGTAATGCATCTCAGCTAAAATGATAAACTCTTTTATTTTATTTTGTAATGTTAATATTTTCTTCGTAAAACTATTCGATTAATTCCATAAAAGAAGTATTATTCTCATGTCCAAAATTTAAAACTTTAGAATATTTTGTTATTTATGTATTATATTTTTTCTTCATTTCCTGAATTTGTATGTGCATAATAAAATCATTCTATTCCTCGTATCATACTTCTACCTCATACTATCCATTGTGAAAAATATTAGTGAGCATCTGTTTACGAGATAAATTAAGAATCACTGTTTCATTTAAGCTGTAGATACATTACTTGTTATAAATGACTAACTGTATATATTATGTCTTTTATTCCACAAATACATTCATTATAATACTCATGAAAAATGTAAAAAAAAATAATGAAAAATAAATCGTATTTTATATTATTACTCTGTTCTTTTCTTTCAAATAATGTTCTTTACTGGGTACAAATAGGTATAGAAGACACACTGTTTAATTATGTAGTACTACCAATAAATCAATTAATTCGACTAATCGTAAATTTTATGTTAACATCAGTGGAATTTCGGTTTTATTGAAGAACTGCGAACTTCTGATGGAAAATCAAGGAAATTAAAAAATAAATATAAAATATACATACAAATATTTATTTTTCGAAATATGCTAGAGCCGAGAATCGAACTACGATCGACTGCTCGGAAGGCTACTTTACTGACAGTTATACCACCAACGGTGGCATAAATTCATTGTTGTATGTACTAAAATAAGAATTACCTATTTTAGAAATTTTGAATTGGATAGTAAATAATATTTTTTTTATAAATGAATCAAAAATTACTTTGTAATCACCACATTATTAATATATACATACCAACATGTTTCGAAAGCGAAAGGATACTGTATATTCCTGATGAGGAAAGCATCGCCTACGAAACATGTTGATATGTTCGAGTATATATTAATAAAGTGGTGGTTACAAAGAAATTTTTAATTTATTAATAATGAGGCCACAAAGTTTTTGAAGGAAATATCTTTTTATGATTGATTAGATTATAGATTTAGAATTTAACGTATAGTTACGTACTCCGTACTCACATCAAAAACGAAAATGCATCGATTAATGGTTGAGAAACAATTTAAATTCCAAAGCATTAAAGCATAGATTCATATCTACAATCTATTAGTTCACATTTACCAATAATAAGGCAATAAGAAAAATGAAAAGGTTTTATCTTCGCCTGTCCATCAGATTAAAGTCAACCATTTCTTCATTCGCTCTCAAGTCAATTATTCAAATGCATTTACAATAACGACTTTCTTTTTCTTATTGATGTTTAAATGAAACTCCAGCTAACTGAATATTAAACAATCTGCAAAACTTGTTATACTCTTGTTTAATATTTATGTATAGCTATGCTCATGTTACCTGTCGAGACCGCAATTATGTTTTCTTTTTATTTTCCAACTAAAAAAAAAGATAGAAATACAAACAGTCCAGGGTTGTGAATAACCTGGTAATATTTGAAAATCTCCGACTACCACTACACTAAGAGGAAATGTTGACTGTGTCGTGATGGAGGGTTCAGCCTGCCGAGAAATTGAACTCACAACACCTGGATAGGACGTTCAATGCAAAGTTTGTTTGATGACAATGAGGAGGCAACTCCAAAAAAGTTACCAACATTTATATAACAATTAATCTTTTTTTGTGTTAACTTCTGTAAATAAAAAAATGAATTTTCGCTTTACATATACAAAAAAAAGACAATATTTGACTCCTGATGTAATAACAGTTTAGGACATTTGAGTTATATTGAACCATCAGAAGACAACAACCGCAACACGCGCCGCCGCTAACTGCAATGAAATCGTGCTTACCCCAACGCAGCGGTTGACACGAAACCCACGAGCGTTCAGTTGCGACTATATCGTATTTTGATTCTATAGTATCGATAATCAGAATGGGGAAATTATATGTGGTAGAAGAAATCTGGAGTTGGGAAAGAGAAGAACTAGGAAAGGTGAGAAGGTACCAGACTGAATAGATCAAAACGTTCAGTAGGTAGACCAAAAGAACTGTAGTCCATTTTTTTTTTAATTTCATTGTATTGACGTTCTAATTCAAAGTTCATTTTCATAGTCGTTCGTGTTAGAACAGACCTCGTCCAGTGAGATGGGTATTAAAATTTTATGCCAATAAATGCCCGGGCTGCCGGCAATGAAAATGAAAAATAGTTAAAATAATTGTTAAAATTTTTCAATGTCCACCAAAACGCCAAAAATGTATGGCTTGTGGGGTGTGACGTCATACGAGTAGTCAGAATTAACGGTTTCATAAAGGGTAGTGGATTGTGTATGCATTGGAGGCATATAACTGTTAGTACAAACATAATAGTATTTTTAATATTTTTTCATTTCTGTGCAAAAAACAGTGAAGTCATATGGAGGTTACATTATATTTATTTTATGAATTTTCAATATCTATAATTACTTAAAAATATATTTATATTTATTATAAAAATATATATAAAAATGTATGAAAAAAATGACCGTTTTCTGAGCAACTTCCAAAAAAATCCGCAGGGGAAGGTGATCCTTCTATCAATGTTTAGAGGTGAGTCATTCCACTTAATTTACGAACTCGGTTCTAATTCTGAGTTCAGCCACTCGGTCTCAATTCCTCGGATTCGATCCTTCATTCCTTTCGGTCCACCCCAAGGTTCTAATGTAAGAACCTTGAGTCCACCCGGGTCCGCCGAGTCATCGTTCCGCTGTTTATGTGGTGTCTCTGATTCCGGAAGAAAAAAACATACATTCGCCTTTAAATATGATAGCTTTTCTTTTCTGATTTCAATCTAAAACCTTAGTCATTCCTTGAGTGTGAGTCCTGAACCAGTGAATCCGGATTTACGATCTCGGAGTGAGTCCACCGCCTTCGCAATTGGACCCATTGAACTCGGTCCGACCGGAACGACTCTCCTCTACGATATTGTATACTTATTTGATAATATTACTATGTGAAGCCGCTAAACTAATTTTGACATTAATCTAAAAATTAAATAATGTAAAATGTAAATACCACAGAATTGGTTTAAGGACTCAACTACTTTTAAAAAAATATTGCTTTTTCATCCATTGTGCACTGTAACCTACAAAACACGCGTAGAACAACCGTGAAACTGTAACATTTCGGTACTCTTGTGACGTCAGAAGCAATGGTACAAACATAAAATGGTGTTTTTATGAGATGATTTTTTATTCACTTTTAGATAAAGATTTACAATTTCTACGTATAAATATATATGTACACGATGATTTTCTGCTTCTTTGTTATAAAATTGTTGTTGTACCTAAAGCAGTCAAAGTAATTACTTTTCGTTGTGGCTTTTTTTTATTTTTTTTTATATGAATACCGCACAAGAGTTCCAACTGCTCCGAATTGTCTGGAACCAGTTAGACTATGGCATCCCCAATTGGGGAATATTGTGAGGCTGAAGGTATTGGGGAGGGGAAGTAGAAGGGGGAGAGGAAGGTGGATCTGGTCACCAAACACGGCTAAAAGCCATTTCAAGCAACGTTTCAATTCTGAATGGTGATCTTTCACCAGGGCGATACTGAAAATATCTTGCACTCTGGAACGTACGCAAATATACCATACACTATTTTTTTTAATTGATTAATTGTGAAAAAGTACAAATTAATTCAATAAAATTTACTTGCGCACACCGGGATTTAAACCCGCGATCTTCGGATTCGAAGTCTATTATGGCTAGACTACTCAGAAGAATTCTTTTCCCGGAGACACGGGACATGAACAGTGAACACCAAGTGTTTTTTTTTTAAATTTATTCCATTCTCGGTGTTTTATGACATTTCCTAATTTTTGTTAAAAATATTAAAAAATAAAAATAAAAATTCTATATTCTATCCAGGCGTCCTTATTATTGTTCCTAATTGGCTTACGCCCTCTTTGTGGAAACACAAAAACTACATGGTAAAGTATAGATTTTCCTACGCATCCTTCAACAATTTTCCCTGCAAGAAAATACCCGCCTGCGCAAACGCCATCTGTTTTTATCAATACTTACTAAAACGGTGGCCATCGCGTTTCTCGCAAGGCAAATTTCCTTCTATTACTACTACTTGATGCTAGACGGCGAGTACAGTGACTTGCGGTAACACTAACTTGCAAAGTATTGCAAAGTCAAACGACGCTTTAAGGAGTGAGATTGTTTTGGAATAGAGAAGTATTAACAACCATTTATAAATTATAATCGTCTCTGGGGGTTCTTTGAGGGTCAACCTGAAACAGGGGCATCATTCAGAACATTATTTTAAATTTATAATGCAATTTTTTGCAATGCCAAAATACCCATCCAAACCGAATGATATTTTTTTAATTAAAGGTTTAGTTTAGTTTTTAGTTTTTAGGATGAGAAGTATTTTATATATTTTTGTTTTAAATTATGAAGTATACGCCATGAAAAAAAAAACTAATATTCATGATTTAAGAGGCAAAAAAAAATATGATTACGTATAAAAAAATATTTAAAAAAAACATTTAAAAAAAAAAGTTTTTTCGGTTTTTTTTTTAAGTCCACCATAATGGTTATTTTTATATATTTTTTTATTTATTTATATTTCATTATATTTTAAAAGGAGACAGGGTAAAACATTTTTTTTAGATCACTGTTAGCCACGAATAATTGTTAAAGGTGCCTCTAAAATTGCGAAAAATCAATTCCTTTAATGGCCTATATTTCATAATTTAAAACAAAAATAAATAAATTACTTCTCATCCGTACTATATATTTACTAAGCCTTTAATTTATATCATTCAGTTTGGATGGGTATTTTGGCCTCAAATCCAAAATTAAGTTTTGTGTGAAACAGGCTGCGCAGCTGAACCTTTAAATAGTATAATTAAAAAAAAAATAATTAATGTAATTTTTAGTAACTTTCATGTTTCGAATTAGGTACATACCTGCATTTTTTTCTCAATTAATAAAAATTTACTGAAATATCAAATTATTAACTTTTTTTTAAATTTAATGTATATCAAATTCAATAATGTTATTATTAAGTTCTGCAAGTATTTTTAGAATATATTTTTGTGACAGCTATTTTGACGTTCAAGGCCATTTTCAAACCGCGGTTAAACCACATTGCGATGACCTATTTACATGATTTTATGTACTCCCAACCAATTCTAATTTGGACGGGTGATTAAAATATTCAGGATCATTCGTTCGTTTATTAATTTCCAATTGTTTAAGTAAATTTTATCTAAGACCCTTTCTTTCTATATGTAACAGTTTAAGGTCGTTGTCGTCAAGCGGGACGTGATTATTCACTAAGAGATGTTCTGCGAATTTTGAAAAAGTTTATTATAATATAGTAAATGTTATTTGAATCTAGTTGAGAGAGCCCTTACCGTCTACCCTATATAGGTAGCGTTGCAGTCGGCATGGTCTCATTCTAATTCGTATATGCCACTATTATTAAGATTAGGATTTTTACTTCTCTAGTTTTTTAGGCTTATTCCTATATTATTGTTGGTTCTAATAGCTATATTTAAACCATATTTTTTAATTTCTTTTGCAATTTTTAGAGATTTTGGACTGAGAAATTAGAGACATAAATTTTTTTTTACTTCTTATTAAGTGCCGGATATTTCTTGCATTTTTATAATTTTTTCAATGTTATTTCCCTCATGGTGTTATTCTATTATTTCTTTAATAGTTGAATTCATTATGTGCGCTGGTTCATAAATTATCGCTATCTCAACTTAAATAATTATAATTAACTTGCTCCAAAAATGCAGGGGTAAAAATAGAAAGGGTTAGTTGGAATCCAGAGACTTACCCCTGATCCTTATTATATCACAAGCCCTTTCGTTGGCTGTCGTTGAGCACATAAATAATTAATAAATAAAACAATTTCTTAAAACAGAAAGTTCCATAGACGCTGAAATCAAAACGCACACATGGGACTTATTTCGGACTTAGTCTCTAGTAGTATTAATACGGACGGGTGAGTTGTTTAGCAAGGATCTTGAATAGGGTGTTGTTTTATAGTGCAGCAGAATTATAATACAAATTAATTAAACTTCTCTATTCTCTGATTGTTTGCATATTGGAGCCAATAGATTCCTTTTTCAACATCTCGGGAAAACTTTTTCAAAATAATTCTGGCCCCTGGACACAAAATTATCTTCAATTTATTTTTTATAACTTATTGAAGTTTGTAAACTTCATTGTAATATTTAATCATTGAAGAAGATAATATTAACACATCCCAAATGAACCACGAAACCGAGATAAACAACAGAAATTAAAAAGATTTCAGTCGCATCTGGGACTCGAACCCAGGACCTCTACCTATCCGGGGTAACCGCTTAACAAACTTAGCTAATGAGACCAGTTCAATTTACGCCATTTACAACAATATCATATTATTGGCTGCTATCCTTATGATAATTGCAAATTAAAAAATATGCGTATATGGGATTTATAAAAAAAATGGAGGAAAATATTAACAAGTCTTGAACTTGAAGTATGATATCGGCGTAAATGGCGTAAATTGAACTGGTCTCATTAGCTAAGTTGGTTAAGCGGTTACCCCGGATAGGTAGAGGTCCTGGGTTCGAGTCCCAGATGCAACTGAAATCTTTTTAATTTCTGTTGTTTTTTTTCGGTTTCGTGGTTCCTTTGGGTTGTGTTAATATTATTTTCTTCATTGACAATATTATCCATTTCTGTAGTTTATTAAAAAACGATCGGCATAATTTTCGTGTTGGATATAAAATCATCAAATCGTGAGACTGTCATTATTGAAATGATTTTTATTTGCATCAAACAGATTGTGTTCTTTGTCATTGTGATGATAAATTCAATAAACCAGCCTTTAAATCCAATATCGTTAAGTGCTTTTTAATATTTTTTGAAGGCCTTATCAAATCCATTCTAGAAATAATTGACCTTGTTACTTTTTATTTTATGAACTAGAAGGAAATCGTGAAAGATCTTTCCTAAAAACCGAAAAATCGAATATTTTTTTTACAGAATGAAAATATAAGAAAACTTTCTGAAACTGGCAGAGTAATTCCTAATTTGAAAAATGTTCCGAAAGACTTTTTTAGTTCTATCTGTGAATTTGGTTGCAGTTTATTTCACGCGATTACATTACGTACTTGCGTTACGATTGATAAACTGTAATTAATTTGCATTGAAATTAAGTATAAATAATTTGTAATTACTAATTACCTAACTTAAGCAATAACGCAATAGCTCACATAGTTTTTTAATCCCGTGAGAATATATTTATCTATGTTTGTATAAAGTTGACAGTAGCGTAGTTAGAATATCCCGGACGTGTTTTATTTATATTTTTTATATGAATACCGCACAAGAGTCCTAACTGCTCCCAACCGTATGGAGCCAGTGAGACTATGGCATCCCCAATGTGGAAATTTTGTGAGGCTGAAGGTATTGGGGAGGGGAAGGAGAAGGGAACATGACTTCTTCAAATCATATTATCTTTAGTATTAATATTTTTGTACAATTTTTTTGTGAGTAACATTTGAAATAAAGTAAACAAAGAATAAAATAATTTTTAAAAACCAGATGTAAAAACTAAAATAAGTGTTTGCTTTTAAGGTATCTGACAACATTGAAGATGATGATGCTTGTAATTAAAAAAAAAAAAAAAAAAACAAATTTATAACGGTTTTCTTACATTTCTCCATTAAAAATATAATGACTTAAAAAATATATATTCATACAGATCATCAAACGCCGATTCTGAATAAATAACTTTTGTAATACGTGATTATACGTAGAATTTGAAAATCGTTATTTAAAAGTGAATAAAAAATTAGCTCATCAAAATATCGTCTTTTGTTGGTACCATTGCATTTGGAACATCTGACGTCACGTGCACGCATTCTGTTTTTTGATTTGGCAAAATTTTAATTTAATTTCTATAATTGTTGTTAAATACAAACAATAAATGAAAGAAATTAGTGTATTCATGATCAAAAAAACTATCAATACGGATATTATGATAATGTTAATGGTCAATATAATATTATTCTATGAGTTAAAGATTCTCAAAAGGTACATAATTTTATTACTTATGTTTAGTTATGGTTTACTAATAATAAAATATAAAATTATGTACGGCAAAGCTAATCCTTGTTTTGACATTTGATATTCAAACCCCTAAACTGATCAAAACCGATCTTTGAAAAATTGAAACTTTATAAATTAATTTAACTATGAAAAAAACTATACTTTGGAAAAAAATCGAAATAAACTGGTATTTAAGTTTGAACGTCATAATTTAAAAAAAAATGTCCTGGAGTTCCTTATTTTTTTCAGAGATCATTCAGAGGTGATAAACACGACTATAAATTGAACTAGTCAAAACCGTTATCACTAAAACTAACTATCTTAAAAATATTTTAGTTTTAAATAAATTTTTCAACACAAACTATGACTAGATGTATGACACGAATAGATATTAATAGTCTTCGTGAATACGTGTTATACATGCATCAAGTACGATTTTTTTTTTTGTTTGACGAATAATATTTTTTTCGAAATACATGTACGTGTACTCGAGTTACTATAATTATTGTAAGGGTGTAGAGAAAAGTTCTAATTCCCTTACATGTTGTTACACATACATCGATGATATGAAAAACTACACTGTTGTTTCCTTTTTGCATACGGTATATGTGAAAACCTTATAATATTAACGAAACAAAACAATTACCTAATTTGTTTATAACCACAAAATTTATTTAAGCTATTACAACCGACCGTCTTCGCTTAACACAAGCATTATCAGGGTGGAAAATTAAACTACTTTAAAAAATAATTGCTTTTTGCTTACCTAAAATATTTATTAAATTATTAATAATTCATAAACAATAATTATTAGCCTGAAACACTCATCCAAATTGAAAAAAACCTTCCGAGAAAAGATAACAGCGCCCCTGAGGTAATAATAATAATAATAATAATAATAATAATAATAATAATAATAATAATCATCCGATTATTATTATTATAAATGTCGACGACAGGACACGAACCTGCACCCTTCTGATTGCCGTTCAGTGTTTGGATGAGTGTTTCAGGCTTATAATTATTGTTTAAAAAAATAAGTGTTACCCTTTGCGCTATGCACAAAAATCTTGTCTTAAAAACTTTAGTTTATCAATTAATATTAATAATTTCTTTATTAATTTTAAAAGCACTGCATTTAATATGCAACGATCTACGCGTTTCGGGATAAACAATTTATTTTCAGTAGGAAAATTGTTTATCCTAAAGATGGGAGCTTTGCTCTTGAAACATGTAGATATTTACATATAATTTTATGTAATTGGAGTAAATTAGCTGGGTTTTTATAACTGGATTCACACAAGGTAAGTATGAATATCTAATCTATAAACAAAGTTATTATTATTGATTTAATAAATATGACCCCACCAAATTATTTTACATCACTAAATAATTAAAAATGTACTTTGTTTACACTACTTTTATAAAAATAAATAAATATCTCTACATGTTTGGATAGCAATGCTATCATCCACAGGAATATATATATATATATATAGTATTAAATAACAAGTCACTTTTAATTATTTCTAATTTTGAAACAGTCAATTCATGGTGGAAGTCCATATTAAAATGATTTTTTTTTTATTCAAAAACCTTTGTAACATTATTAGAAATCCTCCGCTACCAGAATAACTGAAGAAATAATCACCAAAGTGCCAATGACATTGTGTTGTGCAAGGATTAGATTATGAAGTAGACAAATTCGTTAAAATTGGTATGAATTTTCAAGAAAAACTCTCAAGTAGTCGCAATAAACAAACATAATGATTTTACGGGCAAAATGAACACTGTTAACAACGAAATTATAAGCAGTGAGGAATATTAAGAGCGGAAAAAACCTTTTCTAGTTATAGATGGGCTCAAAAACGGCATGTGTGACGTCAGAAGCAGTGGTACCAACAGAACATGGTGTTTTGGTGGTACAGTTTTTAGTTCACTTTTATATAACGATTTGTAAAATCTACGTATAATTATATGATTATATACGTATAGTTAAATTTAACTTATAGTCCCATTTTATATATTTCCGTTCCCCTCCAACTCTCCCTCTCCTCAAACAAGCCACCATCGTACTTGACGTTCTGTTACCTTCTTTATCTTTCATGGTTTTTTCCCATCGTACATGTAATTAGGTATTTGGTATTGTAGGTTTTTATTATTTTTTTATTTTTATTTATTATTATATTGTTGCCTCCCTCTTAATATTGTTTCTCTCTTTTTCACCCTATATATACTGCACACTCTTGTTATTTAATTTGTATATTCTATGTCCTGAAGACGATTCGGCAGAATCGAAACTAGTCAACAAATAAAAAAAATAAAGTGGATTAAAAACAAAGTGACTTGTTATTTAATACATCATGTCAATCTACAATATGTTTGCTTATTCTGAAAAAAAAAAATATATATATATATAGCATTGCTATCGAAACATGTAGAAGATATGTATTTATTTCTAAAAAAGTGGTGTAAACAAAGTACATTTTTAATTATTTAACTAATAATGACGCCACAAAGTTACCAATCGTTTGGATAAATTATTTTACATCATTTAAAGAAATATAAAATGTAATAATATAATGTATAATATTTAGTATTTTGATAAATGAATTAAAAATTATTTGTTGGTCACCGCTTTAATAATATATGCATATATTAATAAAGCGGTGATTACAAAGTAAGTATTAATTAATTTATTAATAATGACGCCGAATAGTGAATACCAATCTTTTGAAGAAAATATTAATTATTTTAATTAATTAATCTTATAATATTTGTGCAGCGCCCTTGAGGTTATTTTTGACAAAACAGATCTATACAAATTATCCAATTATTATTATTACCTAAACTATTGTTAATTTTTGAGTACACATGGCGCATGTGAAATTTCCTCAAAGAATGACGTTTTTCCATTTTTTTTAGAAAAATGTCACGTTTGTTTAGTATATAATTCCGATTTTTTTTAAATACCTAATAAATTAACTCTCTGGATATAGTGAAAGAAATAGAGCAATAGAATGATCCTCTTGAGGTTCTACTGCTTACTGACTTATTGAGAGTGTTACGAGCCTACCTACTCGTAGGAATCGTGGGTGCATGAATGATAAATGAAAGGATTCAGAATTATGCAGTCATTCCAATATGTCGCACAAGTACCAACATCGTAATCGATTGTCACGGTTGAAATCATAATAGTTCTGTGTTAGCTAAACTAAACTTATATTATTTAATAACCGGACTCAAAATCCAACACAGAAAACGTGCGAGCATTTTGTTTAAAACCGACCAGCCAATTCAACCAACAGTAAAATTGTGTTACTTCTTGAAACGCTCAATTAAATTTATATGTAGGCCCGTCCAAAACTGAAAAGGTGGATACAGCCAACATACACCCATTAATTTGAAACTTGCGTATCGATATGTTGAACCCATAAATATCATAAGGTATTGCGTACTTCACGTTGCACAACTGCTCCGAATTAAAACAAATCTTACAAACAAGCATTATTTGTATATTTAAAGCGCGCTCTGAAAAACCTCCGAAAAAACGTACGGAATTTGTCACAAGATAATGCAAATGGATTTTTTGTTCCCTCTTTGCTCTATTTGCAAATTAAAATTGGACACGTTTTTCAACGTATGTTGATTTATTGAGGTAGTTTATCATTTTTGCATTAACGTATTAACGGAGACGAGAGGGCGTTTGTTTTATGTATTTATATCACATGAACACAAACAATTACTACATTTTGATAACGAGTTTGATCGTAATAATAATAATAATAATAATTGGACCATTTCTATAGCGCCGCTTTTGTGAGAAATCACCTCAGGGGCGCTGTACACATATTACTTCCTATTTTTATATTATTCTTATATTACGTCTATTCTACGAATTTATATAATATTTATTTTTTGTTTTACATTTATTTTCTCTTTTTGGACAGGCTATCATTACACATTATTTATAGATCATATAAAGAGATGCAGTTAAATTATCAAAACTAAATTAAATGTTAAATTGGAAAATAAAAAAGAAGCTAATTGTATTTATTCCTACGATATATTGCAAGACGCTAATACAAATGATAGAGTGATTGTTTTCATTATATTCAAGAGTGTATTAAAGATAAGACAAAGAATTATTATCCATATTTTTAGGATAAATAACACAGAATACTCTTAAAAGGGTGGAGCGGCGGGGGAGGATGGTGGCCGGTGGGATTGATCCAGAGGGCCCTCAAAATCTTCTTTGTCTTGGTGACGACCCTGGGCGGCGTGACGGAACTGTTGGTGTTGGTCTGCACGTACGCCAGGCGCTTGTCAGCCGGCTTCAGGATCCGGAAGGAGCACTTCAGCGTGTCGTCCACTGACATCATTGCTCCTGCATTATCGAATTCCCCGCAGTACCAGTTGTTTCTTGGTAAAGAACTCACACCCGTCCTCTACCACCTGATGCAACCGGCAGATCAGGTCAAAGTCGTGCTTGTTGAGGAACTTGGCCACTATATCAATGACGAAGGTAAATGTAATAAACGAATCTAGTGTATGTAGTGGTTCGTTGCAAATATCTTTAATATTTTTTCAATTTAAATACTATTTTTTTATTAGTATCTATCTACGTAAACGTTGTACGTGAATATGACTTTAGTAATAAATACAACACATCATAAGTATAAGGCATATTTTATAAATAGTATATAAGCTAAATGCAAATAATATAAGGGATAAACTCACAGTGTTCGCAATCCTCCTCACCGGGGTCTCCTGTTCTAAGGCAGCCTGCACCCTTTCTTTTGCAGTTTTTGTAGTTATTTCAAACTGTATTTATAATGACAATAGATCTACCAAGTAAGATACTACGTCCATATCATGATATGATATTTAAACCTGGAATATTTAACATTGTCATGTGCAAATTAAATTACAGTTTAGCAATTCATAGAAAAAAAAACATATTTTTGGTAAGAAATGATACGAAATAATTGATTCCATAAAAAGAGGTTAAGGAAAATTTCTATCTACCTATTGCATATTGTAATTTCAATATTGGGAAAGAAATTTGAAAAAAACCTGGTTTCTGTAAAATAATTTTTTTCAACTATTCGAGTTTGTATGATTAAAAAAATATAAAAAAATATTTTTTTTCCAAATTCGCTAATCATATTATTTCAAGCATTCATACTTTTGATAAAAATACGGGGATCAATATTCTTCACATTAATAGTAAAGATAAAAGAAATTAAGAAATCCCTTAATAATAATCAGCCTATTATTAACAACCAAAAAAATCTATCTTACAGCCCCATTTTAAATATGTTTCCTTTCTCCCCTCACTCAATCTCTATTTCTTCCCTCATTCTTAACTAATCCCTAGTCACGCCCCCACCGTGACACTTATTATGCATGTTCTGCCATAATTTTGTAATATTGACGCTGGAACGGTTATTCTAAAAACCGGTAGGCGTGAAAAATAAATGTGGTAAAAACAGTTTAAGCTTTGATTGTTTCATTTGATCACAATTTATATTCATGCGATTCAAAATATTCAATTTTCATTGATGTTCAAATCGCAATAATATTTCGCCAAATGATATTCTGACTTTTGCGTAATCATAAACCAATGTTGCATTCTGTACAATGTAGTCATGTATTGTATGTTGTAGAATTCCAAAGTAAATTAGCCATTAGACATGTTTCTACAGTACTAAAATGTAATAAATTGATGTAATTTCATAAAATGACATTATAAACTATTGTGCTTACGACATAAATGAAAACCGTTTGAAGTGATTATTGCTGCCCGACATATCATAATAACCGTGAAAAAATAATATACAGAACTTCAATGAAATAAGTATCTTAGGGTGGATCCTGGGAAAGCAATCAATCGAATAAATTTCGGCTAACTGGTATAAAATCGCATATTAATTAAAATATAATAATATCGTTCAATTTTACTTTCTGAAAAACAAATACAAATACAAATTATTTCTAATTTTGAAACTGTCAACTTATTGTGGAATTCAATATTAAAATGATTTTTTTTGATTAAAAAACCTTTGTAACTTTTCTACACTTTTTTTATTTTCGACCGGACCGGTTTCACCCAATCACGGGCATCCTCAGACTGGTACAATGAATACTAAATCAATGGTATATATAGCATGGAGACATCCATGGATGAGGATGCCCGTGATAGGGGAAACCGGTACGGTAAAAAATAAATAAGTGTAAAAATGTTGCAAAGGTTTTTTAATCAAAAAAATTCAGAAATATAAATGCAACACGGATGGCGCTTTTCGACATTTGAAATAACAAAATATCTACCTACATACTTTTTTTTTCAATTAGACAATCATCACGAGTGATGTTGTCGTAAAACATCACAGAGATTCAATAAGATAACTATTGGTACTCGTATGTACGTACGAGTACATCAAAGCTTCGGGTCCCTGCTCAAAGGTTGGGCAATTAATTACTGAAATAAAACAATCACTTTGTTTATAACCACGAAATTTCTTTAATTTGTATTATGACCGACCGGTTTTGATTAATACGAGCATCATGGGTACAAAATCTAATTAAATTAATTTTGTGTTAGCTAAATTATTTTAGCCTGTGATGTCTGTGTTATGTGATAGCGCTGTCTTATTAAAAAATCAAATAAATTTCGATTTTAAAAATAAGGTGATTGTTTATTTTATTAATATGTCAAAACAAAGAGTGATTGCATTCTATCAAAAAATAAATGAATTTCTAGTGATGACATTGAACCATAAAGACTATAGATCACTTCACGATGAACATTTTATACCGAATGAGTCGTAACGCTCAGCGATAGTAAAATAAAGTTTCAACCACCTGACAAACGTCATATCCTGTGGACATTTCATCAAACTTATCGGACCTTACAATATGGTAGCATTAAGTGTACCGCGAAGGTCAATAACATGTTCTATGCATCGATAACCGACGTAACATTGCTGAACCCGTTGATATTTGTATTGAATTGGTAAAATATTGATTTCTGGCGTATTTTTTTTACTTTGGAGCCGGTGCCAAAAATTTACACGTGTACCAAAATTATATCAGACACATAAATATAGTCTAGAAATGTCGTAACCCCTGATGTGGGTCAGTTTTGATTTTTTAATTCGGCTGCATTCTTATCTCAAGTTTATTTACCAACAAAAGGCAAGATCGGTTGCGAAATACATCGGTTTGACAGAACCCGCCTTGTTTCGGGTCCCAATCAACGGTACCTGGTGTACCTGTCCGAGCTGGTATAAAGCCATGTCCAGTTTTCAGGTTGTCACAGTTGTATTCTGGCAGCAATAGAGAACACTTGTTAACACAATGATTGCAAAGGTACGAATAAGCATGCTCTCTTGTCGCACAATTTCTACAGCGCATTAGTAAAATGGTCAATTATTTGAATTTTTGAAAAAAAATCAATAAAACAAGATGTCTGATTTTTTCCTAACGATCGAAGACGTTTCAACAATAAAAATAAATTTATAAATATTTGTTAACTCCAATTTTTTTTTAAATGTCATTTACCATCCCTTAGAAAGTTCCACATTCTGATTTAATTATAAAAAAACATATATGACTGTATAAATCTTAACTATTCATGTATTAATTTTTAGATTCTCGCCATAACTGCCCTCGTGGCCTTAGTCGGAGCTGAACTGCTCCCCGCCCTCGGCCACGGTCACGCCTTGTCCTCTCAGAGCATCGTAAGCCACTCTGCTCCAAGCCACTATGGTGGCCAAGCCCACTACGGAGCCCCGTCCTACTCCCACGGACATGGCCAGGCAGTGTCTTCCCAGAGCATCGTCAGCCACTCTGCCCCCAGTCACCACTATGCCGCCCCTCAACTGCAATATGCTGCTCCAGCTCCAGTGCACTATGCCGCTCCACTCCTTAAGGCTTACGCCCCAGCTCACTCTTCTCACGCCGTCTCCTCTCAGAGCATCGTGAGCCACGCTTCCCCCGTGCACGGTTACGGCGCTCCAGCCCTCAAGGCTTATGCCGCTCCCCTTGCCTATGCCGCCCCAGCATACAAGTCATACGGCCACGCTCACGCTCCAGAGCAATACGTAAGAATTTAAAGATGTTTTCTATGAAACAGGCAGTACTAACGGTTGTCAAAAAACAGCCGTATTCACAGTGTGTGGATTCATAATAAGCATATATGTTCACAGTGCACAGTAGACCAAAATAAGAATATTCTTGATGCACTGATCGAGGATTTTTTTGTATGTCATTTCTTTTAATCTATTATTCCAGGCGCATCCTGCCTACAAGTTTGAGTACAGCGTAGCCGACCACCACACCGGGGACCAGAAGAGCCAGTCCGAGCAAAGGGACGGTGATGTGGTGAAGGGACACTACTCCCTGGTGGAGCCCGATGGCTCTCTCAGGACTGTCCATTACTCCGCAGATGACCACAATGGGTGAGAATTCTCTATATTTTTGCACCAAATTTGTTTTTTAAATGAGGCAACTCTAACACTCACTAAGTTAAAAAAGCTATGTTCGGAAGCTTACTTTCTGATTATTAGACCCTAGAGTCTAGATTCACGAATTGTGTAAGAGTGGTAAAAGACTCGACAGTTTTCAGACAGAAATTAATAAATTAATTAATAGTACCAGCCCGTTCAGTGCTTTGACTGAACGGGCTGGTACTATCATAATTGACTGAGTGAGGAAAATTCTTACTTACAATGAACACACGCTCAGGTCGACCAAGTTGTTTGTGTCGAACAGACTGGTAGGTATTTTTTTAAAGTGCTACCAATTCTAACAAAATGTAAAGGGCCATTGAGGTGATTTTATCACTAAACGGTGCTATAAAAGTCGACTGTTATATTATAATGTATGGATAGTGGAGTTACAAACTATATCGTCATAGCAGCCCGTTTGTACCCAAATACAAATATTTAACACCATATGTTACTTAAGTAAATGCTACATATCGTAAATCAATGTATCTTTTAAATTTTGCAAAATTAAAATAAATGATAGTGTTTTAGAATAGAAACGAAGAGATCCGTACAATTTTTTTTAATAATACACGAAACCAAGCACTTACTAATTACAACTAATTACATAACGCTTCTTGTGTGTAGCTAGTTTAGTTTTTGGTATTTGATCAGAGATCAGACCATTCATATATTATAACATTTTTTTTATATATTCACGAAAAAAACACTTTTAATTGCACGCACAAACAATATTTATTTCCAATTTCGTAAAAGCCAATTCCTTTACCAATATAAAAACTTTTTCAATATAAATATTTCATGTGTTTAAATTTAATGTTCTTTTTCTCTCCAGATTCAACGCAGTCGTCAGCAACTCCCACGCCCCCCAGCACGGATATTCCCATTAAGCCTTACCCAAATTGACCTGCGATTTACTGTGCCATGGTGTAAATAAGTATTTATCTCTCTATTGATGGTGTCATTTATAAAAAAAATGTATATTATTTCATTTCATTCATATTTAATAAGATTTGCCTTCATATTTCTTCCTAGCATTCATATTCAACCACATCCATCTATATATTGTATCGTATTTTACCTCAGTAGTTTTTATTGGATTTTTTATTACTATAAATAAAATATCGCCATTTAGCTAAGGTTAATATATTTTCAAAATAAATTATTTTATCAAATTTTTTGGTGTTTTCCTAAAATGATCAATACAATGTTTTTTGCGAAAAAAACATTTTGTTGTTTTTTTAATATATTTCTCAAAGTATTTCTTCATTATTAATTAAATATCCTAAAATATGCCTGCAGTAGAAATTAACAGTATTTAAAAGGATAATTAGGATTTTCTAAAGATTGTTACGATTTCGCCATCTTGTTATTTTAAATAGCATATTTGGAGATCATACCACAATGGAGTGCTGATACCAACCCTGATGTATGTCAGTGAGACATGGAACCGCCAAAGGAAGGATGAATGTAAACTGAATACTGTAGAAATGAGATTTCTGAGGCGAATGTGTGCTAAAACCATGTATGATCGTGTGAAAAATGTTGAGATTCGTAAAGAATGCAAGGCTGATGTAATCGTAATGAGTATGATTAAGGGACGCTTAAATGGTTTGGTCATGTTGAGCGGTATGAACGAAGAAAGGAGTATAAGAAGAATATATGACGCGAATGTGAATGGAAGAAGAAGTCGGGACGCCCTAGGAAGACATGGCACGATCAAGTGAATCAAATACTTGAGTCGGGCCATGTCAGAAGTCAGAATAACGGAAAAGAATGTATGTATGCCAAGATCGAGTTGTTTGACGGTCCGTCCTCTCTGCCTACACCTGCGGAGAAAAAACGGCGTGATGGTTAGTTAGTTAACCGAAACCGGTCGAATGCAGAAATATATATAAATAAAATAATATAACTTAAAACAAAAACATTTTTCGTTTAAACTTACTAATATTTGTATAACTAATTACCGAAGGGCTGTATTAATAAAAAATAACATTAATTCTTCCAAGATGTTTGTTTAGGTATTAACCGTTTCATGAATTTAATAAAAAAGGTGGAAATAGTTACTTTCCATAAAAAGGGCCGTTCAAAAAAATCTGCGTCGAATAAATTAATCGGCGAACATCCCTATTTGTCCCTTATTTTTGACATTCGTCTATGCTTATAGTTTTAAAATAAAATTTAATGTAAATCAAATTTACTTGCAGAACTTTTCGTTTCAGTATTCAAACAGCTGTCACAATAATAAAAACTAAAGTACTTGCAGAACTTAAGCATTATTAAATTTTGTTTACATTATTTCATTTTTAATTAAATAAAGTTCTACGAATTTAACACAAAAACAATTAATAAGTCTATGCTTTAGTGTCTAAAAAAACTTCTCAAGCACGCTACGAAAGCAATCTGACTTAACAGTTAATTCGCATTGCCGTTGTTCCTAAACATGCTCTGTTAAAACTCTGCGATCAAGCAGTTTAGTCTGATCTGGTGATCACGGTATCGACAGACGACGTTTTGGCAGTGGTCGGATTACAGTGGGAAATCCTCGGTTTTCCTAGTCATCTAAGAAACTTAATATGGGATTGTATCATTATTTTTGCTCACGAATATCTTTTGAACCCGAACCAAATTTTGATGTCCCCACCATTTTTGTCCTTATAATAAGTACAGTAGAGGTTAGTACTTTTTTTTACTCTGATTTGTAATTTGCTTGGGTTTCTATTTCTTTAAATTTATTAACTAATATCACGTATTTTGGTTCTATTGTGGTAATCTTTGCTTTTTTCCTTCAAAATGATGGTTCGCTGTGATAATTTTGTATGAATTCTTCTAACCATTTGCGGTGATTTGAAAATTGTGATGACATTGCAGCCATGATAGCGCTGGCACGAGATGTGTTCACGTTTGATACAATGATGAGACTGACCGACTGGCGGAACGGAAACTGCGCAGTAAACTGGTACAGACATGCAGTTACTACGCAGTTTTCACTTTGAAACAGCATTATCTAATGAACATTTGAATCGATTTCAGTTCGACTGTACAGATCAAAAACAGTTTTCGTATCGCGTATACAGACGGTGAAGATATGCTTTATAAGTTGAGTTTAGGACATTCAGTTGCTGATAGGAACGATAGTGAGCTTTAGAGAATTAGGGGAGAAATTGGGGTTTAGTATCATCGTAGTACGAGCATATGTAGTTCATGGTAAAAGCATGAAAGAGTATATTTATCACAAATGCGGAGATTTGAAAATAATCCAAGGTGAACTAATATAAGCCAACGGAGAAGCTATCGGTGAAATCAGTATGTCGATTAGTTCTTACTACAAATCAGTTTAGATTCTGAAAACAAAAAAAATGTGCTTTCGATAATTTGAAGCTTTTCGTATAGTTTTGCCGAGTATTATTACGTTATAAATAATATAACCTTACACCACCAAGTAATGTATTTTTCATTAGAAATAGAAAATTATAAATAAAACAGAAAATTTATGATTGCAATAAACATGTTTTTCAAAATAATATAAGCTTAAATTATTTGGGACAATTTCTTTTATTAACTGTTTTATTAATTAAATGTTTTTGGACTTCCATGGGACACTCATGTCAGGGACATCTACTCAGTTTCCGGTATCCTTCCAATCACGATCCTTCCTAAGTATGAAATCACCAGCACCATCCTACAAATTACTCAACAATCAACTCACACTAACGTCAAGCCACTTTACAATCAAGACATCCACAACCACAATACTCGAAATAACAATAAAATCCGCATTCCTCAAACACACACTACAAAATATGGAATAAAATCTTTAAACTACATTGCCTACACACTTTATAATTCGCTTCCAGATATGTACAAAACCATCCAGAAAAATAAAAAATCCCAAAATGATGGTATAAAGGAATACTTTTTAAGGATATTTAAAAATGAAAATCAGTAAATCCATATTTGTATATTTTGTTGTTCCTTTATATGTTTTCTCTTGTGTGTTGTTCTATTTAACTTGGCCTTATAAAATTATTTCTGTTTGTATGTGAAACTTGTATTTTTGATATTTTGCTGTCAATGTAAAATTGTATGTACTATCTTCTACTTATGTATTGTAAATTCCTCCCGTCCTAAAATGAGTTTTGAAACTCATCGGGATTGCCTTAGCAAGAAATAAATATATAAAAATAAAAAAAAACTTTTTTCTTTTTTACAAAATTTTTCACAAAATATATAAAAACAGCTTTTGCGGCTTTTCGCTTACATTAAACATTTTTTGACTCCGCTTTCCAAGCGATTTTCATGCCTATTACCTATATTTGTGGTTACATAAGACACAATGATTGTAGTAATATTTTTGGCTGGTATATTCCTTTTAAGAAGGGGACGCATTGGTGCTTTGCACACGTAGAGCGGAGGAATATACAAATACTTGTTGGGAAAATATAAGTAAAGGTATAGATGTCGGGGACACCCTGAGCAAGACATGAAGCATTACGTATGAGACTATGTTTTTTTAAATCATTTTAACTTCAAAGGACCAAAAAAAAGTGACAAATAGATAGGTAGAACAAAAGAGAAAAATGTCTTGATAAGCTGCTTTAGTAGTTCGTTAACGGGCGCTTTTTACATTTAAAAATTTATTATGGTCAATTTTCAGTTAAGGTAGATTAAAATATACATAATATACACATTTATATATGATTATATCGTCGTCAACGGGAAAATACTTCCCATTTGTAAAAATGTTAATTGTTCCGGAAGATTGTTTTTTAAAACATGAAAATACGCTCCGTTGTTTTAAGGCCATCCACCGGCTAAAATTTTAACGAAATCACGCGCTCCTTATGCAGGTGGCGACAAAGTTGAAAATCCCGCTGTACATCGGCCGCATGTTTCGATTTCGGTAAAAAAAACATCACCAAAATTCGTGTTTTTTTATATTATGTAAAGCCCAGACATAATTATTAAAATGTTTTACGGTCATATTCTAAAAAACTTAATTTACCACAATGAACAACACGAAAATATGGGAAAAGGGCTTCATAAGTAGAAGATTTTGCGCTTTAAACATTTTTTTAATGTCTCATACATTATTTTTTTCTAAGCTTATAAAAAGATATACCATAAAAATGGCCGTTTAAATGAAAGGCCAAGGTGTGTTCTACTTGCAGTATTTAATTCAATCATCTATGATATTTCTAGGCCAACAAATTCTCAAACCGAAAACACACGACTTTGCATTACTTCCCATTGCATCGTATTAAGTGCAAAAATGTATGTTCACAATTAAAAACTTTATAACTTGAAGTACAAATAATATTTTATGTGATTTTACAAATATTTAACTATTTGTCGTAAATTCAACCGCCTGGGGGGTATTTTCCATTTGACGACGATATATGTACACATACACACATACATACATACATGCACTCATACATTACTTACACTGTGTTATTCCGTATTTGTTCGTGAGACAAATGAAATATTTAGTAACAATTATTTTTATAAACAATAATTATTAGCCTGAAACACTCATCCAAATTGAAAAAAACCTTCCGTAATTATTGAATGAAACACTAGTATATATTGATTAACTTGGCGGGTTTGCGATAAGCCGACGTAGCTCAATGGTAGAGCATCTGACCGGATATTAGAAGGGTGCAGGTTTGAGTCCTGTCGGCGACATTTATCTTTTCTTGGAAGGTTTTTTTCAATTTGGATGAGTGTTTCAGGCTAATAATTATTGTTTATAAAAATAATTGTTACCCTTTGCGCTATGCACAAAAATCTTGTCTTAAAAACTTTAGTTTATCAATTAAGAAATATTTAGTTGTTGCATTTCATGAAGGCAATCTATTTTATCTATGTACCTATTGTGATGTATTTTGAACCGGTGTGACTATTGAAAATAGCTAAATATGTAAAAGTCCATACAGGGCGCATATAATATAATAAATAACTTAATACATATTATAAAAAAAATCATAATATTAAAACATAAATAACTAAAATGAGTCATTTTTTTTTTAAATTTGGGAATTTTGAAATATCAACTAAGAACTAGACCTAACAATAACCAATAATTTACCTGGCATTTATTTGGCAATTTATTTGTTTTACAGGAAAGTCCCCAGGCTGTAAATCCATACCTTTTAACAGATTCCGCTAATAAATGATAAATAAACTATTCTTGGTGTACACATTGGAACAAAAATGTTCAATTTATAAAATCTGCTAACAAATTGCCATCAGTCGTTTACAGGCTTTACTCATTCGTAAATCCTATTTGAATAAGTTCTGCGAGCATTTTTATTTTTTGTTTTTTTTTTGTGACAGCTGTTTCGGCGTTTAGGGTCATTTTAAAACTGCAAACATATTGCGACCATTTTTTTATATAATTTTATTTACTCCCACCCAATTCTAATTTGGTCGGGTGTTTAAAAATAATAATTTATTATCGATAAACACAATAACAATCAATAAAAAAATATTCATTAATAACCCATAAATAAACATATTTTTCAGCCACATGTACACAACGCAGATATATCAATGACAACAAAATGAACGCAATTTGAAGTGTGTTTTTATTTCAGGTGTAATATGATATATCTTCGCATTGGGAGACCTGATATGTATCAATTTAGTTGTGTAGTATTTACTACAATAATTAGGCCAGAGTCATGAGAACATTTCAAAAGTTCAGCGTAGTCGTTTTGTAAAAGGTCCGCACAAATAGTTATGAATGAACCACGTAGCATGCGCCTTGAAAAAGTAGTGTAGCGGTACATCATCCCGGGAAACAACGTTATGGGCGGCTAATTATTTGAACAGTTATGAGAGATTTGTATGGTTGCTTCAACCTTTCTGACGATTTGTTTGCACACTGCAAGCACCTACGTATTAATAAATTATTTAAAAATTAATTTGTCTTCAAGACGTTATTAATAAACACATATCTACATGTTTCGAAAGGGATGCTTTCTTCATCAAAAAAATATAGAATACTAAAAAATAGAAATGTATTAATTACTTACCGACTTTGATCAAGTTTTATTTTTGTTTATAATTTGTCTATTCTTACATTATTGTATTTTATATTTATCATTGGTCTGTACTTGACATTATTTTTTAGTATTCTGTATATTCTTCATGAAGAAAGCATCGCATTCCAAACGTGTGGATATGTGTATATCAATAAAGTGGTGAATACAAAGTAATTTTTAATTAATTGAAATGTAGGTTACATTGCCATCTAGCGGTGAAAAAACATAATTTTTTTAATATTTCAAATAACCAGTATTTTTTTGACTGTTGAAATTAGAACAACACTGATTATCACGGTTTTTTCGAGTGCAGTTAATTTGTAAATATAAAAATTTATGTATTTATAATTTTTTTTCTATTTTGTTATTAATTATCATAATTTTGTTATGTAAAATGTATTATTTGATGACATTTCGCTTTATTTGACTTAGAAACATTAAAATGGCGCAATGGGGATAGGATTGTCGCCAGAGTGGAAGATACTCTCAGTATCGCCCTGGTGAAAGACCACCATTCAGAATTGAAACGTTGCTTGAAATGGCTTTTGGCCGTGTTTGGTGACCAGATCTGAATAGCCAGGTATTCCCACCTTCCTCTTCCCCTTCTCCTTCCCCTCCCCAATACCTTCAGCCTCAAAACATTCCCCAATTGGGAATGCCATAGTCTCACTGGCTCCAGACGGTTGGGAGCAGTTGGGACTCTTGTGAGGTATTCATATAAAAAAAAAAATCAATTTGAATGAAAACATCGACAAACTTCCTTCTGATAGATCAGAAAAATAATTTGATGCCAGTGATAATGGTGATAATGATGTGGAAGTAATACAACGATTTTTAAGTGAAAAAATTGTTCCCGCAGCAAAATTATTACATAAAACTGATATCCCTATACATGGTAAACCAAGAAGGAGTGTTTGTAGCACAGAAGTGCAATCGTCAAGATGGGCTTGTACCATTGTGATGTCGGATTATGTCTCACAGAACGAAATCGGTCAGCGGCTGAGTTGGCATCGCGTTTGGGTCTCACCCAGGCATCGTGAGATCAATTCCTCGGCTGGCCAAGTTATCCATTACGACACAGGCAACATCTTCCGATCACCTTACTGTGATGGTAGTAGGAGATTTTCAAATATTATCAGGTTATTCGTAACCAGGGAATATTTATTTCCGCTTTTTCATTTATCATAAAAACAATTAAAAGAAATTTCAATACAAATAGAACCAAGAATTTTTATGTTCAGAGCATAAATGTGCAAAAAATTTAAGCATAAAAAAATACAACATTTTATTTTAAATTTTCACTTGTTTTCGTTGAAAAAAAATGTACACTAATATTATAAATTATTGTTTTCTTTTCTTCTCACATGCGCACACTGTTTGCATACTATAAACACAACCTATAGCTAAAATGGCTGTATGAAAAAATATACACAAAAACACATTATTTTTCTGCAATTTTTCTTGTTCAGATTTTTTAAAAGAAAATGAGAAGATTTGAATTGTGTGCTTGAAAGGGTTTAGTGCCAAAAATGTATACGTTAAAATATTGTCTGTGGTGTTTGTAAAATATTATAATGTTTCAACAGGTGAACACAAAAGAAAAATAATTAAAACTCGCATGCCCTACTGTGACTGATATCTATTCACCTGGATAATATTATTTCGTGATTACAGAGCACCATCATTTTTAAATATAAAGTAGCTGTAATCAATTCCAATTAAATAAAATCCATCACGCACTATTTTTCCTTCAAGCAATCTTAAACCAATATCCAAATCCACAATTTTCCCTCTTTTTTTCTCACAACACCCTTCAATAATCAAGCTTTTAAAATCAACATTTTTTTTACCGTGGATCAAGACAACGAGTAAAAAGATCAATAACGTATAAGAAAGTGGCCAAGAAAGGTTCGCAAAAAATAGGTAATAATTTTAATAATGAATAGATAATTTTAAAATCCCTTTTTTTAAATCAACTTAAGGGCGCTGTACAAATATTACTTCCTATTCTCTATATAATCATGTACAAACAGATACAGAAATACTTATCTGGCAGGTCACAAAATAAACACAGTTTTATTAGAAAATTTTAGCTATGTAAAGTTGCTATTTTATCTTTCTTCACAAACATTAATATTACATTTATAAGAAGGTGGTGGCAAAAGAAGAGTTTGTATTTATTTCAAATATTTTTGTTCATTTTTAGAACTGGAGAATATTTATAAATTGTCCTTAAAAAGCTTAAGAATTATACTTACATTGAAATACCGAATTCTCAATAGATATAAACATTTTCAGTGCATTTATTAATTCACTAGTGCGTACAATAATAAACATATTCTATAATAACTTTAGCTAAGTACTTATGCATGTGCGTATGTTTGTCTGAAAAGGTGAGTTTTAATAAAATCAACAAGGAGTATTTTGTTTACACCACTGTTTAATGTACAATATATTTCGGAAGTGAAGGTTCCCTCATCAGGATACATACTATACTAAGAAAAATTACAATTATCGACAAATAATTAAAATCGAAAATAATAATATAAGAATAGACTAGAATTTAAAAAAAATAAAAATCATAGTTATTACTATAATTTTTATTAATAATATTTCCGAATATAGGTATTAATGTGAAAGTAAATTTAAGAGATACCTATTTTTAAAAAGTACTTGATTATTAAAAATATTTTTTGACTAATAACACTTCTTATGCCTTGTTATTTTCCTGATTTTTTTTTTAATTTCCAATAGTAATTCATTATTCAATATTTTATAATTATTTTTTATTTCGTATTCTTTAAACATTTTAAATTAATTACTAACCTACTTTCATCACTTATTTTGTTAATTTATGATTATGTTTGTAATTTGTCTATTCTTATTGATTAATGATTTCTCTTTTCTCTAATTTTTTTCTCCGTAATTTATCTGGGAAAATTTACCTAGACTCTCTGATAGAATATGAACTAAAGTAAAATAAAAGATCTGTAAAAATATGGTGTTGTCAGAACAATATTATATTATTATTTCTTTTCAAATTTGATGAATAAAATAAGTAAATAAATTAACTAAAAAATAAATAAGATAACAATATTTGTTGATAAATAATCTTATTTTTGAGTGGCCATAATAAATTTTCAGTGAACTGTGAGGAAGAATTTGACACACACATAACGCATCTTCTTCCCCTTGTCCTATTTGGGTCGGGGAACCTCAACAAGGTGCCCTTAAGAAGTCCCTGTCCTGCGCTACTTTAGCGTAGAATAAATAATAACGTAAGATTAAAAAAAAAAAGTATTATGTATCATTGTATTTTTAACTTTAACATATATAATACAGGGCCATATATACCAATATAATACGACCAGAATTACACAGGGATCAAACTACATATGGACAAAGTGCCTACTAGATATACAGACGTAAAAATATGTTTTTTTTTTAATACCTTTATATTATAAATATATGTTAAATAATAATAATATGTTAAACGTGTAATTACGCCCAAGTGTAATTATTTCGTCCGTGTGTAATTCTGGCAGTGTATTAATTGGTACGTGAAATTCACACCCATGCAATTTCGTCATGTAACCGAATATCAGCAATCAAATCATGTAGGTAAATAAAATACCAATGCCTTCAATGAGAATTAAATCAAAAGAGATCAGTTAAAAATTTTATATTTTAATGTACTTGTCCAATAGATAATATTTATAGCCCAAGTACCTACTCGTATATATTTTTTAATAATTTTCAACGCGCTGGTGGGCTTTTAGATGATACAGAAAAAAACAAAGTTTTTAAATATTATACGTAAAAAAAATTTACGAATTTAGTTGATGATTCGGATTAAAAAAAAATAGAAAGAAGGTTTTTGATTATAAATAAATAAAATTATATATTCAATAGCTTATATACAATTCTCCTAAATAATCATTGTTAAGTAAAAATGCAATTCAAGTATCTCCTAAATATAGGTAAACTTACATTAAATCTTGAGTCTATGCTTGAGATAAATTTGTTTCCATATGTATGTAGGTGATAAATGGGTGCATGTATTTGGTAGTTAGTTCCGGAATATTTGAAAAATAATGCATTTTACCGAGTAGCTCGATGAGGTACTTAAAACATCGATTAGGTACAAGAGTTCACAACAGTCTATTTCGGAGTGAATAATAGTTAACAAAAAAGTTAAGTCTGCTTTTATTATTCTCCTATTTTAAGTGTATTTAGTAAGAATGCATAGTTCATATGTTGAGTTTGAAGTAAATAAAACGTAAAAATTATCTCTGCACACGACGTCCAAGAGTATAATTGTATTTAGGTATAAGGTGGTGCAATATTTTAATATCCTTAAACAAAATTAATGTAACCGAAACTTTGAAATATGAACAATTTAAAAAGCAAATTAGCCCCCTGAGCTTAGATAATGATGTCGTTTACCCTTAATGTATACTATCTATTTATATGTAGTTATATTTATTTTATAATTATGTGTTTTTTGTAAAAAAAATAAATTATGTTTACACTTAAATAGTGAAACTAAGTAGGGTAGTTCAGTAAGACAGGGTTAACAGGATTTTGGCAAAAATATGAACAACGGAAAAACTGGAAAGTGGCCTAATCCCATTAATAGGTTACGCAAGGTTTAAGAAGGATAAGTAATATAACAATGAAATCGGAAATTTGATAGAGGTGTAAAGTTTTAATTTATCATGTAAAAAACGAAGTTTTTAAATTGGTTAGGGCGTATTTTCTATAGCGGTCGCTTGTCAGTGGATTCACAACTGTGTGTCAATGTTTTTACAAAACAGGCGCAGTTGTCACACGTAAATACAACAATTGACAAGTAAAATACAACTTTGATAAATTGATTGAGGGAAATTACTAATGGCGAGCTTTCAAGAAGCTTATAGTAAAATAAACTAGTTAAATAACTATAAACTTCCTCACAGTACTTATTTGGTACTGAATATAATGACCACCCACTAAAATTAATCGTGACCATTTCAAAACTTATTTTTTTCATCATACTTCTATACATTTTTGATTTGGCATCACTATTTGTACCGCCGAGAACAATTGTATTTTCTATACATTAATAACGACATACAAATCAACATCGATTTCATAGAAGTATATAAGTATTTAATGGCTAATCGATTAAGTTCTGGCTATATTTTTTGAGCAGTTGCAGAATATTTCCCCGTGCACCAAACTAAATCAGGTACATAATATTATATGGCCTTGATTTGGGTCAGTTTTTATTACAGTTGCTTACTCTTATCTTAAGTTCACAAGCAAAATGCTACAACGGTTGCACAATGCTTTAGTTTTGACAGAACCCGCCCAGTTTAGGGTCCAGTGGTACTTGTCCGAGTTGGTATAAAGCCATGTCCAGTATTCAGATTGTCACAGTTACATTCTGGCAGGAATATAGAACACTTGTTTACACAATGATTGCAAGGGTACGTATTATCAAAGTTTCTTGTAGGGTCTTTTCTGTGGCTCGTCAATAATAATTAATCAAATTACATCTAAAATAATTTAATAAAACAAATTATTTGAATATTTTCCCTCGACGCTTTTGGGAAAGGTTTAAATTTGCTTAGTTGATTAAGATCCCTCAAACAGCTCCACAACCAGAATTAAAATTTCATATAACCAAAAAAAATCTCACCTTCCGAAAATCGTAACTAATACTGTTTATTTTTTTTAACCTTTTACGGATGTTTATTAGATATTTTATTTGTAAAACCAACAGATTACAATAACTATTATGCACAGTAAATATATTTAAAAATGAACTAATAATGGGTTTTCACTTAGTATTTAATTTATTTAACTAAAAAAGAAAAGTTACAACGTTAGCGCACAAGGTTGGGATGATGGGAGGGAGGGGAAGGGGAGGATCTAGTCTGTGTAGAGTAATATGTATTGTGTGAATGTTATTTATTGATTTTAGCTTTGAAATTATAAGGGGTTGAGTTAAAAAAATGTGTTAAAAATGTTTAAAGCGCGGTGAATAAGGGTATTTTGTTTTAAGTTAGTGTTGCATTGAGGTAAGTTTAGCGTGTGGTTTTGTCTAGTTTGTCTGTTGGGCACTCTGAATTGAATTCGTTTAAGTAATTCAGGGCAATCTATCACAGAGGTTAGTATTTTTTTTATAAAAATAGCACGTCTGCGGAATTTCTACATCTTTCTCGTGACTTAAGTGGGAACGATAGACCCGAAAATCAAGGTATCGTAGAAAACGGTTTTGTAATTTCTCAATCCTTTCTGTATGTGATATGTACCTGGGATTTTGTTAACATTGTATCTTACATCGTGTATTATTTTTCAGATCCTCGCAGTAACCACCCTTGTAGCCCTGGTTGGAGCTAATGTGCTCCCCTCCCTCGGCCACCATGGTCACGCCTTGTCCTCCCAGAGCATCGTGAGCCATTCTTCTCCAAGCCATTACGGCGGCCAAGCCCATTACGGCGCCCCGTCCTACTCCCACGGACATGGCCAGGCAGTGTCTTCCCAGAGCATCGTCAGCCACTCTGCCCCCAGTCACCACTATGGCGCCCCTCAACTGCAATATGCTGCTTCAGCTCCAGCGCACTATGGCGCTCCACTCCTTAAGGCTTACACCCCAGCTCACTCTTCTCACGCCGTCTCCTCTCAGAGCATCGTGAGCCACGCTTCCCCCGTGCACGGTTACGGCGCTCCAGCCCTCAAGGCTTATGCCGCTCCCCTTGCCTATGCCGCCCCAGCATACAAGTCATACTCCCACAGTCACGATCCCGAACCATACGTAAGAATTTAAATATGTTTTCTATGGTTCGGTCAGAACTAATGATAATAAAAACAACGGCATTAACAGTGCGTAGATTCATTACAAGCATAATTATTTGTATCCACATGTCTTGATGCACTGAATTGTTGAAATATCATTCCCACCAATATTTTATTCTAGACGCATCCTGCTTACAAGTTCGAGTACAGCGTAGCCGACCACCACACCGGGGACCAGAAGAGCCAGTCCGAGCAGAGGGACGGTGATGTGGTGAAGGGACACTACTCCCTGGTGGAGCCCGATGGCTCCCTCAGGACTGTCCACTACTCCGCTGATGACCACAATGGGTAAGAATCTTACATTACTGTACACATGAACGGTAAAAAACATACACAAATACATTTCAATATTAAATTAAGGGACATATTTGCATGTCTCTTGAAACCTTCCAGGTTTATATTGAAGATATCAAGAGAAGTGTTATTTAGCAGCACCATACCCCTTGCCATGCTGTACTGAGCCAACACGTCTGTTTTACCATGTGGTATGCATGATAGATCATTGTACCGTCCTTGGTAATAGTTATTTGGTACAAATAACTTATAGAACTCCAAGTGGTATGAACTTTCTATCAAAATATGTTTGATCTTGTATGCTGTTAAACTCCTAAACTGGATACCTTGGTAGCGCGTCTCAGAGAGCAAGCAAATCTTCGTGATGCATAAATTGCAGGTACTCACCGTGAATTAGTTCTCATATATAGATAGATACCTGAGAATTTTTTTTGTACTTGTTTCAATATTTCAACATATTTTTTCTGGTATGGGGTCCATACATTAAAAGCTTCCTACTGTATCTTGGACCTTGTAATGCAGTTGAACATACCAGTCATGGCTTTGGGTTTAGTAAACTGTTTGATATGTCTTATAACAAACCCTAATAGTACAATATATGGTCTAATAACGTAATTTTGCAATCAAAGACTGCTTGTAGGTCCTTGATGGATTTTACAGACGACAATATATCTTGGCTTCTTTTATGGATTTTGATATGAATTATTTTAACATGAGATATATTAATTATGGTTACAAGTGTACTGAATAACATTAAAGTTTATTTATTTCGAACTATATTTACGTCAGGTGTCATTGCTTTTCCAAATTTACTGTAGCAGGAACATGTTTAAAGCAATACCATAAAAAAATTTTGGACATTATTTTTTTTTGTTTGTTTTTTACATGGCGAAAACAATAGTATCTATGTGTAAAGTTTGAGAGCAGATTTATCTTCACACCCGACCGATACTTATTTTGAAAAGCTTACGGAATATCCACCCCCAGCGTGGTTAGAGTTATCAATTATTAATGTTCATATTCTTCCTACAGATTCAACGCAGTGGTCAGCAACTCTCACGCTCCCCAGCACGGATATTCCCATTAAGCCTTGCCCAAACTGACCTGTTAATTATTGCGACCTGGTGTAAATACGCATTCCTCTCTCTCTATTGGTGCTGTCATTTATTTATGTTAGATATAATTATTTATTGAGTTTCAATTCATTTGATTCTTTTATACATTTTGCCTACTAATATTTTGGTAGCATTCATATAGTATCACTAACATTTATTTATTTTACAGTATTATGTATTGTATTTTTGAATAAAGAAAACTTATCAAATAAATTAATTTATCTCGAAAATGTGTTTCTCCTACTTTAATTGACTGGAGACTTTAAGTTTCACTTGTTTTCCTTTATGCCCATGGCATTCCTCGAAGCAAACCTATATTTTAATTAAAAATTATTTAAAATTTCATAAAACCTAAAGAAAATTCAAAATGACGTCAAAACGGTCACTTGAAGAGCATAGAATACATAAAAATCTTGGACTACACGATACACGATAAAATATCCCCACACAAGCCACACTAAACACTAAAAGCTGTATAGATCATATATAATGATAAAAACAAAACAAACCAAAACAATAGTACTCGAAAGCGCAATTACAGACCACTACATGCATATGACAGCAATAGACACTGAAAACACAAAATCTGACAAAAAATAATTGACTTCTCTAACTTTTCATCCTCTTTTCTGCCGCCGCACACTTTTTTTGAAGCAGCTGATCCGCTTTTGTAAACGGTCTTGTTCCTAGGACGCGGTTAATCTCGCGATGTCATCATTAAATAATAACGATGTGATTTTCATATCGCCAACTATCGCTGTTCGAGATTTTAGTCATTTTTCAGTATCGATTTATTAAATAATGAACCAGATGGTGGTTGAGTTGATAAATGCGACGGGTTCCTACCCAGGCGTGGTTGGATTGATTCCATCATTACATTTTTTCGCTTTTAATGATGGTAGTAGGAGATTTTTTTTTAATATTGTCAGGTTATTCGTAACCCAGGAATTTTCTTACTTTTAAAAACATACAAAAAATAATTAGGGTATGCATTAAAAATTAATGATTTTTTAAACTAACTAACGGTACCGAAGGGGTGGGGAGAGAGAATGTACTGCTGAACAACTCGGTCTTAGCATATACTCCTTGCTTCATTCATATTCATATCGTCTCATAAATTCTCTTCTGTTATTCTGACTACTGACATGGCCCTATTCAAGTACTTGGTTAACTTGATCGTGCCATGTCGTCCTCGAGCGTCCCCGTTCCTTCTTCCAATCATATTCACGTCATATATTTTCATTACACGCCTTTCACCATTCATATCATCCTTCTAAGCGTCCATTTCTTAATCTCACTTCACATCATTACGTTTACATCAGCCTTGCATTCTTGGCGAATTTCAACATTTTTCACACGGTCATACATGGTTTTACTGCACATACGCCTCAGGGATCTCATGTCTACACCATTAAAAGAAAAACTTATTAATTTTACTAAATATTGAACAAAATTTACGACTACTTTTTACCCGTTAGTCAAACTACTTTTTTAGTAGTTTGACTAAAGGGTGCTTGTCATACAAAACCTTATCATCAATTACATACAGTCTAATGTCATCCTTCCTCTGCCAGCTCTATGCCTCACTGCGGCACGTCAAGGTTAGTATCAGCACTCCATTGTCGACATGATTGTGGTTATTTATTTATTTAATTAATATTTTTGTACAATTATTTTTGAGTAAGATTCTTACGAAATTGTAGCGTAAAAATGATACGACGGCTAATGTTCTCTCATCTCAAGATTCGTGGGTGAGAATGATGGTGAAGTTCAGGGAAGTGGGATGTATTGATTGATACAGTAAATAAAACCCTTGTAAAAGGAAAGAACATAAATTTAATGATTCTATAACCACATCTATCATGGTTTAGCAAAGAAAAGAGTAAAGAGAAGGATTGATCCCAACACGAAAAGGTTCAAACAATAATTGATGGCTCTCATGGTCCGACTCCTCTCCTCAGCATCATGGAAGGCCTCTCCAGGTCCAGATGCTCACCGATCGTAGTAATCTCCAAAAAGAAGTCTAGGACGACTCTTCTGAAGCGCCATCCGCCATAGCCTCTTCCGTGGGGTCCAGACAATGGAATATGCAGATGCTACCTTATGTCCTTTTTGGTCCGCTCATCACTTCTTCCGAGATTTTCACCACAGCAGCAGGCACGCGCGGTTTGGCTTCATCGCCTCACAATCCGGCCATCGATCAATCAATAAAACAAAAAACACACCCACTTCGGGCAAATTTTGTAGACGCCCTCCGACGTCAAACAAAATAGAAAATCAAAAAACATAATCTCTCCCAACAAACACACGTCGATCACGACCGCTCCAGTCAGGTTATGTCGCCCGCCATGTTGAGTTGCTCCCTTCCGTCTGCCGTCTCCCATAGACATCCTCTCACCAATCTCTTCCGTAGACAATTATCCCAATCATAGACTCGGGGTCAGTATTTACGTTACAATTCCCCGCTTCCCCGTAAAAATTTTATGCCGCGAAGTGAAGTAAAATTTGACCTAACCTTCCTCTCTACTCTTTTCAATTACAGAAAAACTGAAAACAAAGAAAACAAGTAACAACCAATATAAAACAAAAATCAAAATTGACAAACAAAATGGTATATCTTAGTATGACAATACACAAAAAAAATCAAGTTGTGATACATTGGTGGTTAAGCATAACCGAAAAGCAAGGAAACACTTCATACTTATAATCCTCAAGCAACTTATAAAATAAATAAAAATAAACAAGTTACATGAACCAAACACTTCCTCACTTTATGAGAGTCAATTTCTCTAGGTTAACACTTGTGAGGTTTGGAGAACTCAAGCTTTCTCTAGGTTAACACTTGTGAGGTTTGGAGAACTCAAGCTCCCACTTCAAAATTTTCAAAAAATTATTTTTATTATTAATAATACCCTACTTAACTAATCCTCTCTTCCTCTTAACAAAAAATTACAATTACCATGCAGTTTCAACAGGGTTTTTTTTTTTTTTTTTTTTTTTATATATGTATCTAAAGAATTAGACACAGTATACCAATATCCATTGGATAGTTTGCGTATTCACCTCCAAAAATTTTCCTCGTCGTATAGTTATAGAACTATTTGGTTGTCATTTAGCCATTGCTAAATAGTATAAAGATGAGGGTTTACATGTTACAATACCTATCTATTCGTGTGGTTTCAAACAAGTACATTTGTCAATATCTATTTATATAAACTTGCAAAGTACAATTTCTCTCGAAATTTTACATCTTCCTATCTTTTCAAATTGGTGCTCGATTTTTTTTTTTTAATCAAAAATCGACACTGATACAAATTGGTGCTCGATTTTTTTTTTCAAAAATCGACACTGATACAAATTGGTGCTCGATTTTTTTTTTTTTCAAAAATCGACACTGGATACACAAAAATACTTGATAAATTTACGCTGGTGTTAGCAGTGTAAAAATAGTATATATTTACTAAACCTATTGGACAAATCAACTTAAAAAATACTTATCAACATATTATAAACAGTGGTATTACTAGATCTAAACTATCTACTAATCATCTTCTCCTGTTCAAGGAGGCAGAAGATGTTTACTCCAAATTGGTAAATATTTGTTTGTTGTGTGCATGCATTAGCAGTACTACACTTGATACTTAATACTAATATTATTACAAAAAAAATCATACTTTCTAAATGTCTATACTATATTCTTTAAGGAAAGAGATACCAACTTACTTTAGACATAATTATAAACTTAGAATATACATTAAACATTATAGTTACTAATTAACAATTAAAACTATTTTATTATCTGTGTGAAAGAAAGTAGCTCAAAATCTCCCAGACAGAATATATTAACTATCCTTTTCGAGTGTGTCGTAGTAATCTCCAAAAATTCTAATTTAACTTTTACTCCGGTGCACTCCAAAAGCATAATTTTACCTACGGCTAAACAAATTAAATACAAAGAATACCTACTATAAATATATACATATTGTCAGGTAACACACCATCAGACCGGTAACCGATTTAACTTTCATTTAGAGTATTCGGAATTATTAGAGGTAATTAACCGATATACCGTAGCGACAACAATAATATCCGATATATATGTATATATCATGAAAATTCTTAAGTTTAATTTTCGAGGTACACTATTGGTATGTACCTATGTAAAAAAATAATCAAAATTATTATAAAAACAACAAAAAAATCAATCCCCGTTTTTTTTTTGTTGTTTATTTTGTTAGGGCGCCACTGATCTAAAAGATCAGAGAAACAAATAATATGTTTCTATTCTAGTCTAATGAGGATAAGTGTCAAAAAAAATATCATCAATAAATTAGAATTTGTGTTTATTCTGAGCACCTGTATTGAAGGTACCAAACTCCAGTACATGTGACCACAATAACACCTTTAAAGAAACAAGTGGAGCGACATGAAGGATTGGTAGTCCCACATGCTACCACACTGTCATCTTCATCTTTAAGAGACGCGTACGATCTCTTTTTCTTTTTTTTTTTTTAAATAGCAGATACATAAACTGCTCCTTCGAATAGTTGTTTATGTTATTGAACTCCATTGTAAACAGAATTAAATTACTTATAAGTATTTATAAATTATCCGAGACGCAAACAACCGTGTACACGCAACACCATCTATTGTCAAAATCATGAATCATTTTAATTTCATTTATTTAAATTTATTTGCATTAGTTTTAGTTACCGACGCCAGGAAATGCCTGTGTCGCAAAAATAATTACCGTTTCTTTCAAGAATAACAATGTCACAAATATGCCAAAAATTACGACAATTAATATTTACCAACCTTCTAATGGCGTGATCGCTGACCTCATGTATGCACACATATACATAAACAATATTATGATATAATTAATAATATTTCTGTATCAATCCATACATCACACCACACGAACTTCACCCATCAATTCCCGAGTCCGTGTCCATAATATCTTAAATATTATTCACAAAAACGTTGAGGCGCCAAAATGTAGCGTAAAAATGATACGACGGCTAATGTTCTCTCATCTCAAGATTCGTGGGTGAGAATGATGGTGAAGTTCAGGGAAGTGGGATGTATTGATTGATACAGTAAATAAAACCCTTGTAAAAGGAAAGAACATAAATTTAATGATTCTATAACCACATCTATCATGGTTTAGCAAAGAAAAGAGTAAAGAGAAGGATTGATCCCAACACGAAAAGGTTCAAACAATAATTGATGGCTCTCATGGTCCGACTCCTCTCCTCAGCATCATGGAAGGCCTCTCCAGGTCCAGATGCTCACCGATCGTAGTAATCTCCAAAAGAAGTCTAGGACGACTCTTCTGAAGCGCCATCCGCCATAGCCTCTTCCGTGGGGTCCAGACAATGGAATATGCAGATGCTACCTTATGTCCTTTTTGGTCCGCTCATCACTTCTTCCGAGATTTTCACCACAGCAGCAGGCACGCGCGGTTTGGCTTCATCGCCTCACAATCCGGCCATCGATCAATCAATAAAACAAAAAACACACCCACTTCGGGCAAATTTTGTAGACGCCCTCCGACGTCAAACAAAATAGAAAATCAAAAAACATAATCTCTCCCAACAAACACACGTCGATCACGACCGCTCCAGTCAGGTTATGTCGCCCGCCATGTTGAGTTGCTCCCTTCCGTCTGCCGTCTCCCATAGACATCCTCTCACCAATCTCTTCCGTAGACAATTATCCCAATCATAGACTCGGGGTCAGTATTTACGTTACAAAATATTTATGTTTTAATTGGGTTATATAGATTTTTATTTTACATACATATATATATATATATAGTGAAATGACTAAAAAGTAATTTCTTCAAAAGTTTGGTATTCACTTTGTGGCGTCATTATCGTCATGTCAATAAATGTACTGATAATATAATGTATTCTGTATATTCCTAACGGAACATGTTGATATGTATATATTAATAAAGTGATGATTACAAAGTAGTTTTTAATTCATTTATTACTAAAAGTAGTTTATCGGGACTTTTTGCCTTATATTTTGTAAAATGTCTTAAGCTTAATAAAAAAACTAAATTATAAAGAACTAGCTTCGCTTATTTTTCATATTTTTTTATCCTCCATTTATGGAGTTACATTTAACCTTCTTTCAATATCCCTATCAGCCTTTCCATCTCTCGTAAACATACTTCCAAAATAAACAAACTCATCCACCTGCTCCAAGTATTCGTCATTCACAACTATAAATATCGCACACTGTTCCCGTACTCTCCCTTTCAATTACCATAACTCATTCATTCTTCATAGATAGTGGGATGATGCTAAAAGTAAACCTTTACATAATGTCTTCAACAGATGCGTAATCCCTGTGGCGTCACTAATTAAATTAAAAAGAATAATTTTTTTATACCACCGTTTAATATAAAAATATTTAAATATTTCGAAAGCGACGTTTTCCTAATCTGGATACATAGTATATATTAGACAAATGATAAACATAGAAAAATAATAACGTAAGAATAGGAAAATTAAAAACATAAACACAAATTAACTATTTGTGATGAAAGTAGGTAAGTAAATAATTGAAAATGTAGGCATTATTGAAAAATAAAATAAAATTTAAAAAATGTACATATTAAACATTCAAGAAGACACGAAACCGAAAAAAAAAACAGAAAATAAAAAGGTATCACTCGCATCTGGGACTCGAACCCAGGACCTCTGTCTTACCGTTACAACCGCTTTACCAACTAAGCTAATGAGACCAGTTCAATTTACGCTATTTTCACCGATATCATACCTCAAATTAAAGACATTTCAATATTATCCTACATTTTTTTATATCCCATATTATTGGCTATCTTTATAATGATTACAAAGTTCTTCCCGAACACAATTGCAATCTGGATAGAGTCTCGGATATATCTATCCGATTTTTATTTATATGAGACATCTATTGACTTTTCTACAAGTCTAGAAAAAATATTCTTTTTTTTTTTAATAACTTATTTAAGTTTATAAACCTTATTTTCTCCAATGATTAAATATTACAATGATAATCTTCAATAAGTTATTAAAAATAAATTGAATAAATATTAAATTTGTATTAGAATTATTTAAAAAAGAAATTATTTTTATGTTAATATAAATAAAACCAAGAAAAAAATAAGGCATAAAAAATAAAGCAATAATAGTAATTATTATTAAAATTTATATTAAATATTATTGTATACGTATATATTTATTTATTGTGTTAGTTTATTTAACATTATATACAGTAATTAATGTGAAAAAAAAATTAAGATGTGTTATTTAAAAAAATTATCATTACTAATATTTAATTGACCATTAACACTTTTTCTAATTTCTAATATTTCAAATTTATCTAATTGTTAACAAGTTGTTTTCGTACGTAAAAAAAAATACTTTTATTTATGTCAAAAGAATGATTTGTTTCCAAAATATGGTTGGAAAGTTCAGAATAATTATTATCACTTAAACATCTTAGGTGCTCCTTAACTCTAGTATTAAAATTTCTTGAAGACTTTCCTACAAAAAAAAAGTTACAAGCGTTACAAATTAATGAGCAAAAATAAGTAAACCAGTTGTGTTCGAGTGTAATTAATTTCTTAATTTTTTAAACGTTTGTAATTTGACTATTCTTACATTATTGTTTTTCGATGTTTATCATTTGGCTATCTTTACTTTTCTTTTTGTTTTCATTATACTGTATATCCTATTTTTTATATTTAACAGTGGTGTGAACAACATTAATTTTATTAATTTCTTTAAATAACGGTTATTATCCATAAAATTATTTCTCAACTTTTGCTTTCCCCAAAAAAGTAGTGTACGTCGCTACCCGTTGCACAATTCTAACAATAATTATTGACCACTTGACAAAATTGATAGCCACAGGGCTAGCAAGATATTTGTACATCATAATTACCAAACCTTTCGTTTCTGCGTCGCTATTTTTAGCACCAAGGCCAATCGGAATATTTTCTCTGAATTATTGATAGTTTAAAATGTGGAACAAGTGCTGAATATTTCCACATAATTATTATTTATTGTTGAAAAAATAAGTGTTTACTAAAATATTCCATGACTTATATATATGATCAATTCCGTGATAGATTGTTCTCACGACTAAAGTTGTCGTATTTGCGTCTGGATAGGAGTGTCAATTTCGAAAATTTGGGGGTGTCGTCTGTCGAACTTACCTTGATGAAAATAAGAATATAAATATTATATAAAGCGAATAGAAAAGTTTAAAGGAAAGACAGGCTAAGCGATACATTTTATAAACACAGACGCAGGATCAAAAATACAAAATAGCATAAAAGAGAAACCACATAAAAAGGTACATACCTATCGACGCGCAACGGCACCCATTGGAGGGAGGTACATAGAAAAGTGAAATTGACAATGAATGTTTTTTCACTGTCATCACTGTCGTACACGGGAATATGGTGAACGGCTATCCGTTGTGTTGAGATCCATGGTTTATGTGTCATATATCGTCACCTTTATTAGTATTTACATTAGTCCTCAATTACGTCCTTGGCTCTGTGCAGAAACGGGCGATCCGTTTGATAGATTCCCCTATATTAACAAATGGATTGTAATATTTAGAGTCGGGTGGGAAAGATATCCTTGTTTTAAAGGTATTTCAATGGAAGGTGCTCTGAGGAACTAGCATCATTAATCCCTTTGGCACCAGCGTGCTCAACATTTGTACACAGTTGACATTTTTCACACGAGAACGGGTCGTTTCTACGACTCGTAATTTGTAATTTTAATCCCACTTTTAAGCATTTTTTAAAATATATTACTGCGAAAACCTCACACCGATGAAATAATTATAATTTAACAAAAAATCGAAACAAAATGTAATAAATAAAACTAAAATATTCGTATTAAGGCAGCAGAGTTCCACATTTTATTTCTTATTTCTTAGAAGAATTCCTAATACTTTAAATAAAAAAACTGTGTCTTTTTTACATTGAATATGCACCGAAGATAATGATTAAATCCACTCTTTGGGGATGCTGTCTTTTTAAAGAAAAGAAGGAGAGGAAGTTCTGGGAAGGAAAGGGATATAAGGGGTGGGTAGGAATCTGTGGGTCGGTGTGTCCAGAAGTAACGGAAATATTCATCCATTCCTCCCCACTGCGGTGCAAGGCGATTGGTGGAGAGATTTCAACTAGAGAATTTTGTATTGTGGTGTTAAATGGAAACGTATTTGTTCATTAACCATTCTCTTTGACAATCCTTTTTCAGGTCAATGACAGGAAGATGCTATATACCAACAAAGTGATCAAGGGGTCTCCCTCAGCCGGTCTTACCCGCTCCGGCCTGCTACGCAGCTGATGGGCCAGTCTCACCCCATAAACCCGGAAACCCCTGCTAAGTCACCAAACGTAGCGGACCACGTGGACTAACCTATGGCAGAGGTGTTGGTTTTACAATGAATAGTTTTCGGATCGGCGGTACCCTTACCCGCCTACCAAATTCAAAAATTATTTTACTGTACATAACTTTTCTTATTTTAAATTAAACGTTAAAAATAATATTAACAAAACTCAATTGAAATTTTAAACAGAAAAATAAATAAAAATAAAACGATAAGGTCGCATCTATCTTTTCATTTTCATATTTCATTTGAGATTCTTCAATATAATCCTCAATGAATAAAATATTCCAATAAGGTTTACAAGCTTCAATAAGTTATTAAAATAAAAATTTAACAACAGTTATATCTTATAAAAAACACAAGAAAATGTTTTATCATTTTTTTATGTAATAAAGTAGTTCCGAAAAATTTCCGTAATTAAAAAAATCTATGTAAAAATAAAAATAAATTCGCGTGTCAAAAAGTACTAACTAATTAAGGGGCGATATGATCTATTTATCAGGGTGAAAATCTTATAAGGGTAGTTATATCCATAATACAACCACATAATATATTGAGAAAGCCTGTGACAGTTATTTAAAAAATATAAACCTAAGGTTTCCATGTTCGTGTATAATACGTTACAACATGGAATAATTAATAATTATGTCCAAAATAGGAATAAAACATTAACGTGTCGCAACCCCTGATGTGGGTCAGTTTTGATTTTTTTAATACGGCTATTTTCTTATCAGAACACCAACAAAAGGCTAGAACGGTTGCGCAACGCCTTAGTTTTTGGACCCGCCTCGTTTAGGGTCCCAATTAATGGTACCTGGAGTACCTGTCCGAGCTTGTATAAAGCCATGTCCAGTATTCAGATTGTCACAGTTGTATTCTGGCAGTAATAGAGAGCACTTGTTAATACAATGATTGCAAAGGTACGTATTATCAAAGCTTTCTTGTAACGTCACTTCTATGACACACTAGCACGTGTTGGGCCATAAGGTCAATTATTAAAAAAGAAGGTTCAATTTTATTTGCCTTCAAACCTTTTGGGGAAGCCTCATTTCCAAAATTTTAAAATTGTGTATTTGAAATCACTGACGATAATATTAACATTTAATCATTGTAGAAAATAATATTAACATAACCTAAATGAAACATGAAAACGGAAAAAAAGACAGAAAATAAAAAGATTTTGGTCGCATCTGGGACACGAACCCAGGAACTCTGCCTATCCGGGGCAACCGCTTAACCAACATAGCTAATGGGACAAGTTCAATTTATGTCATCTTCATCGATATCATATGATAACGATGACGATGACGATGACGATGACGATGACGATGACGATGACGATGACGATGACGATGACGATGACGATGACGATGACGATGACGATGACGATGACGATGACGATGATGGCGATGACGATGATGATGATGGATGATGATGAGTGATGATGATGACATGGCGATGATGATGAGATGAGGATGAGTGATGATGATGAGTGATGATGATGCATGATGAGGATGATGATGAGTGATGAGTGATGAGGATGATGATGATGATGAGTGATGAGATGAGTGATGAGGATATGCATGAGGATGAGTGATGAGTGATGATGATGATGATGATGATGATGATGATGATGAGGATGAGGATGATGATGAGGATGATGATGAGGATGGAGGATGATGGGATGATGATGATGATGAGGATGAGGATGAGGATGAGTGATGATGAGATGATGATGATGATGACGATGATGAATGATGACGATGATGATGACGATGACGATGACGATGACGATGACGATGACGATGACGATGACGATGACGATGACGATGACGATGACGATGACGATGACGATGACGATGACGATGACGATGACGATGACGATGACGATGACGATGACGATGACGATGATGATGAAGATGACGATGACGATGACGATGATGAAGATGTCCCAGATGCGACAGAAATCTTTTTATTTTCTGTCGTTTTTTTCCGTTTTCATCTTTCATTTAGGTTATGTTAATATTATTTTCTGCAATGATTAAATATTAAAATGAGGTTATTTAAATCTCAATAAAAATAATTGATAATTAAAAATTGCATAATATTAACAACTCACAATATGAGACATGAAACCGTAAAAACAAAGAAAAATAATGTTAACCACTGGGACTCGAACCCAAGACTTTGTCGTCTATCCGAGATTTTGTGCTCTAATCCACTGAGCTATTCATCAATAATCCACTGAGCTATTGGTCAATTATTAAAAAAGAAGGTTCAATTTTATTTGCCTTCAAACCTTTTGGGGAAGCCTCATTTCCAAAATTTTAAAATTGTGTATTTGAAATCACTGACGATAATATTAACATTTAATCATTGTAGAAAATAATATTAACATAACCTAAATGAAACATGAAAACGGAAAAAAAGACAGAAAATAAAAAGATTTTGGTCGCATCTGGGACACGAACCCAGGAACTCTGCCTATCCGGGGCAACCGCTTAACCAACATAGCTAATGGGACAAGTTCAATTTATGTCATCTTCATCGATATCATATGATAACGATGACGATGACGATGACGATGACGATGACGATGACGATGACGATGACGATGACGATGACGATGACGATG